>JAKSZT010054416.1:26895576-27172951 GCA_026826555.1 Tolypeutes matacus
CCCACAGAGGAATAACTCTACGGAACTTGCCACATTGAAAAGATAGAAAATTGGGGGAAATACGTAAAACCACTGCTTTCAGGCATTTAACTATAGCAGTACTGGACTGTTATCTCTGAGAGAAAGAAAACAAATGAGATGAGCATTCTCACCACTGTGGCTTTTGGCCTGGAGACAATAGCCAGACTAAGGCAAAAGAGAGGGAAATCTAAACAGAATCCAGAAATCCTGATGAAGTTAAAAGACCTAAATTTCAATTAAGGGAGGCTGAGGCAGCTAGAATTTGCCAGAGTACTGAAGGAGGGAGCTATACAGAGAAAGAACTAAATATATCTGCTGTATAGTACCCTAGAATCTGTGGCAGAATACCAATCTATAGATTGTCCAGGAAGCCTGGAGAGAACATTTTCTAAGGAATAGACCATTATTGGGAAGCTGTAAACTGAGAAATTCTCTGAGCTCCCCCAGGGCTGTGAATAATTCGGGTTTTCCACCCAGAATGGAAAGATCTTTGCATATATTGGGCATTTAGTAGATACTCCAAATGGTCCCATCATTATAGAGGGGCCAAATTAGCCATAGAGAAAAGACTGGTCTAGACCAACTGGAACAAAGCTAAAGTTTCATAAAGATCAAGTTTTTTCAAACTTAACTTACTGCTTGTCCAGAAAAATTTAATACTTGAAGATACAAGACATTGCAAAACCCAATCGTGAAAGTGAAAGCCAAAGACAAGTACATCATGGAAAGACTGCTGAAAACCAGTAAACAAAGAGAAACATCTTAAAATCATCAAAAAAAAAAAAGGCTCTCATATTTTTAAAACAATAAATAAAACTGAAAGGTGACTTCTCAGTAGAAAAAAAAATAGAAGCCAGAAGGCAATGGATGATCAGCATCACAGCTAGAATTCGATATCCAGTTAAAATGCCATAAAAAAGGAAGATAAAATCAAGACATTCTTATATAAACCAAAGCTGATAACTGCACAACCCGAAATTAAACCATGGCTATAGTTAATAGCATAATTATAAAAGAGTATTTTCATCTATTGTGACAAATGTACCCCACCAATGCAACATGTTCATAATTGGTATATGGGAATCCTGTATTTTATGCATGATTATTTTGTAAACCCACAACTTCTAAAATAAAAAAGCAAATTTTGGAACATGGAGTGCTTGACTAGGTGGTTGTTGCCTCCTGCAATTTGTTCTGTGAATCTCAAGTTGGAATCTGACTGTGACAAGAATGGCAGAAAACGTAGCCTCACTTTTTAAAGCTACCATCTAAGAAAATGTAAAGTCAACCGAGACTATCATACTCATTAGTCAGGGATAGCAACATGACATTTTCTCCCTGCCACCTCCTATCAATGCTCCAGACAGGGGGATGTTAGAGAGCAACACAGAGAAGAGATGGCCACTTTGCCATAAGGAAAGCTTTGAAACAAACAAACAAAAAAGCTGATAGAACCCACAGCCAATAGTTCTTCATTTTAAAAAATCCTAAATGGTTTTATTCAGGTAGAAGAAACACGACTGCAAGGTGGAAACAGTATTGTAAGCTGTAACCAAAAGGAATAAAAAACGACAACATGCGGATAAATTTGAATGGATATTGGCATCATATCAACTGTTCTAATAAAAATTAATATCTTGTAATATTTACACTTTATTTTTTTAGGAAACAAACAAATAAGGCAACAATGACAAAAATAAGTTAATATCTACCTATTCTTAAAAAATAAGTTTTTTTCAATAAGTGGAATAAGTGTAAAAGCTGCTGTTGATCAAAACCATGTTTAAGAGAGTAAAAAGACAATCCACATTATGCAAAAAATTAAAGGATGTAAAATGATAAGAATCTACATTAGGGCAATGTTGGTCAAGATGGAGATGAAGTCATGTATTATACAGTTTATGGGATAAAACCAATAGAATTTGCAATATGACAGTTGTGTGGAATTAGGAGAGATAGATGTCACATGTAATTCCTATTTCATGAGACTAGGGGAAAGTGGTTCATCAACTGAAATTGAGAGCATAAAAGTAGAAGAAATTTTAAATTAATGGAAATTGCATTTTAAGTTTTGAACCTGCTGATATTGGCATGTCTATATGGCATTCAGATTTTGATATAGATGCCAAATGAGAGATTAGAGGAGTAATCCGTGATGGATATTTTTATGTGGGTAATAAAAGCATATGGATACAGTAGACATTATTAGTGATCACCACTTTTTCCATTTCTCTTCAGGTCACATCTGAAAGATTGCACTTCCCTGATCCATTGAGATAACATGTAGTCCTGCTGAATTTTTACTTTGCCTGGTGAAAAGTGAATGTAAATCACATGTGCTACTGCTAATGGAAGCATAACAAAGAGGGTGTACAATTCTCTACATTTTATCTTTCGCTGTGGTGAACCATGAAAGTTTCTGTTGAGATGATAGTTTATTAAGATAATGGGGACTTCATCAGCCTGGGACCCTGATGAGCTATGATAAGCAAAGTCCTCATCTGACCTGCACTGGATGAACCTTTCTTATATTAAGGCATTAAGAATTGGGGATTACTTGTTGGGAAAGCAAAATCTAGTCCTTCCTGATTGAAACAATGTTGGGAGTTGAAATCTTAAGTGTTGCCAATATCACCAGGATAGGTGAATATATTTGAGTTAGAATTACTACAATGATACAACTCTGAAGAACACAGGGTCCAGTGCTACACAGATATTACTGAACGTGTATTGTGTTGATAGTAGTCCTTATTAGTCTTCCCTTCTATTCTCCTCCTGAAGTGGACACAATAAAAGAATGCATTCCAAAGCAATCTATGCCATCATCTTAAATTGAAACCAATGACACAAACACAAAAAGCATAAATTTTAAACAGATCATAAAATTGCTTATAACAATCATGCCTACATCCTACTAGCTAATCATGCACAATGCATCAGAGATTGAAATCAATAGCCCATTTCCTATAAGTAGATCATATTTTCTGTGTCATTGCCATAGATTATGAATTATTTAAGCCAAATTTAAAAGCAGATGATTTGACTTAAAACCTGGAAATTTCACTTCCCCCCAAAATAACCAGAGTAGTGATTCTCCATTTCTTCAACAATTGTCTTCAGCTAGAAAGTTCTACTTGCTTTGAAAGAGCTATAGTTCAAAACCATGTGATTGAATGACTCAAGTAATAGAACTACTCTTACAATTTTCAAACATTATGAAATATCACTTACATGAAATCATATAGCAATCTTCTCAATTTACATAATTGTTTCAAAAAATAAAATACATGCTTGTATCTATATTGTGTGTGTGTCTGTGTGTGTGTGTGTGGATATACACATACAAACTGATGTATGAACCTACTATTCCTGTGTTCATAATTACTTAGGACTTCACCAACCTCGCTTCCTTATCTTCCAGATTTCCTTTCATTCACAACAAGACTAATATTTCCCAATAATTTCTCTTCTTCTCTGTTTTTCACCCCACTAAAAATTTTCCATTCTATCATTAAATATCAACCATATAAATCAGCCTAGGTGAGGATTTATGTTTTTATGTGTTTTATGGAACATGAGCTCTTTGGGCTGTGGCTCAAAACAAGAACTGAGTTTGATTAAAATCTTAAGAACTTAAAAAAATATATATTGCATAGCCTTCCTTTCTAAAGGATGTTCTAGGTACTTTTATATATCAATGCCTATTTTAAATATGTAAAGCTTCAGGAAGGTTATAAAAGATGCAGAAGCCCCTAAATATATTTGATTATATGATTCTAATTTTTAAAATTATTTTTTTGGCATGCCATCTGGAGGGACTAGTTTTCTAGTAGATAGTAACTTTTGTAAATACTATCTTAATCTTTCTACATAACATCATAGAACAAGGTAAAAATACTAACATTTATATGAAATATAAATACTAAACAATGTATGCTTTACAGATAAAATAAGAACTTTTGTTATAATGTGTAAAATATATTAATATTTGTTGGTTGACTTCATTAGGACTTGGTTTGGTTGTAACAGAGGCAAACAACCCCAATAAAGATCTTTAAGTTAAGATAAATTTGGTTCCTTGAGGAACTTATTGTTTCCTTCTCTACATAATCACATTTTTTATCCTTCTCTACTATTTTCCTCCCTTTAATTTAAGTAAAACTGGTACACTTCTCAGGCCAAAAATATTTTCCCTAAAAGAAAACATATCTCTGTGTTTTCTTATAAACTGCTCTATCATTTTCAGAATCATAAATATCAATTAGAGCAGGGGTGGTAACAGTTGCTGATCTTACTGCTATTGTTTTGATTGCTATTATCATGGTTCCTCTGACACTATTTTCCTCATCTCTAATCGTGCAGCACTTCTGATGAATAATAATTAACAGATTGATGAATGTATCAAAAGAGAATAACATTGCAGGGGTAGTAGGCAGTGTTTACTCCCACGTTAGTTAATTTTCTCTTGAAATGAGATGCAGATTGTACTATAAATGTAACTGAAATTATAGTTCTGTGTTATCTCTATAATATAGTGTGGCATATTTGATTTTTGAAAGGTTAGAATAAATGCTATGGTATGATTTGATATTTTACAAGGTCAAAAATACTATCTTTATTTTTCATAACAGCAAATAAGTGGTGATTACTTATTATTTGAGATTTTTCAAATCAAACGGTTTTTTTCATTAAAAAATGTTTAGTGGGAATTCATTTTAAAAGTTTGCATGCATAATATTAAATGTTTCTAAAGTATCCTCTTAAAATCAGACTCAAAGTTGTTTTGGCTATATAATTATTAAATATTTAAATATTATCGTAGCACATCTGCACAGTATGTTTTTTTAGGAATTCCAACAGTGACCTAATTAATTATCCAAAATATCTTTGCTTGCTAAGATGTAGCCTAACCTGAAAATCCACTCAGCTCATGATCTCTCAAAGAAATTACATTTTGTTTGGGAAGTTAAAAAATATATTTATACTCTATATAGAACCAACAATCATTGAGGAAAGAAATACCCTCTTTAGGAACTCTTTCTGCATTGTTCAAGGAAAGCTAACATTATGGAAATTAACTGGAATAGCAAATGAATTATTTCAAATCCTAACAGCCAACTACTTGTTATTTCACTATGGAAATTTCTTCTTTTAATGGGTAATGCTCATAGTTATTATTATAAGCATTGAAAGTAATTTAAGTAAAGGAACTAATTTCTAAATTTCTAACAGAAATTTGTAAGTGGGCACTTTATAAATTTATATTACAATTTTTATTGTATTTTGAAAACCTGGCAATACATATTTTTATGCAATAACCCAATAAGTCACACCTTCTGTAAACCTTAGTCACCTTCAAAACTAGGTTTAGAGGTACAGAATATTGATATGGATAAGGATGTGGATATACATAAAGATATATATAGATATGGGAAGAATACAGTATGCAAATATGTGCACATATAAATTTCCTATTGAAAATAGAACACCCCATTCCTTTGTCTAATGTCCAAGAAGTGCTTGGTTAAAAATCTATAACCCATTCAACAAAAAGCAATTTTGAAAAATAATAGTGTGCTTTTTTGTTTGTCTCTTTATTTGTTTTATAATAGTATGGTGGATTGAATTGTTTACTCCAGATTGAACAAGGTCTTGGTCGGCATGCTGGTGGTTGTAGAACCATTGCAAACGAGATCTCTTCAAGTTGTTACTTCAGTTAAGGTATGGTATAACTGACTCAGATTGGGTTTTAATGCTAGAGTTCTTTATTAGCAGATTGAAAGTCAGACTGATAGAAGTCATATATTGCAGCAAGAAGCAGAAAGGCATGGAACCCAAAGGAGACTGGAGAAGACATATTATTTTCTGCATTTCAAGGTGCCTTTAATTAATCCCTATTGTTAGCATTCTAAGTTGAAAATAACTGTTAATTTTTTACCTTAATGATATGAGATAATATGAACCCCAAATAGTTGAATGATTAAATCCTAATTAAACAGTATGAAAACAGGAAACACAATGTTAAATGAAAAAGTAGTGGTAAAGACCATGTTATAGGAATTTAAAAATGGATGTGATCTCTGTTCTCTTTATAATGTTGAGTTCTAAATATTGAAATAAAATGTTAGACGTTTAGTTTAAAGTAATTCTAAAAATATTAGAGCTCGTTCCTCTTTGCTATGGCAATTTAGGATTGAGATTTTTTTCACTCTCATTTGCCCTGAACACTTTGGATAGAAAGGTTTGCATTTTATTGGCTTAAAAGGAATTTTTCTACTGAGCCTTAATTAAGAAAGCTATTTTACACCACTACTCTCGTCAATTCTACCCAGAGCACAGCTTTTGAATGCCAGTGAAACAGGCTTAAGACATTTGGACGTATTTATTTTAATTTTACATTGAATTTTTTTACCAGTTTTACTTTTCCTCCCTGAGATGGCTCCCCCATCTGTCTGCTCATTGTGTCTGCTCAATGTCTCTGCTCCTGCTCATTGTGTCCGCTCATTGTCTGCTTGTTGTGTCTGCTCATCGTCTGCTCATCTTTTTTAGGAGGCAAATGGAACCAAACCCCGAAAGTCCCATGTGGGAAGTGGATGCCCAACTGCTCTAGCCAAGTCATTTGTCAGCTCATTGTGTCAGGTTTGGTTGTATTTTGACTGTCAGTTTTTGCTAGTAGGTTCCTCTTCCCCCTTCCAACACAACCATTGTTCCATTCCTGCCCAGCAATCTGCCCTTAAATTTGAATGCATTTATATATTACCACCTCTGATGGCTAACTTTATGGCAACTTGTCTCAGTTATGGTGTCCTGTGTTTGGTCATACACTAGCCTACTTATTACTGTGGAGATTAGTATGTCCAATCAATTGACTTTAAGTAAAGGAGATTACCCCCAATAATATGGATGGGTCTCATCCAATCAGTCCTGAGAGGGAGAACTGAGGGTTCCAGGGAGCAGAAGTAATTCTGCCTCATGACCACTCCTTGAGTTTACAGCCTAAGGAATTCAGACTCAGGAATTGAACACCTCTCTGACCAGAATTTCCAGCCTCGGCCTGTTCTAGAGAGTTCAGACTTGCCAGACTTCACAGTTTTGTGAGCCAATACCTTATTAAAATCTCTCTCTCTTCCTCCTCCTTCCTTTCCCTCTTTTTCACACACACACACACACACACGCACACGCACACGCACACGCACACGCATACATACTTATATCCATATATCTTGTTGGTTCTGTTTCTCTGGAGAACTCTGCTACGCTACAAATCTGTATTTCTCTAACATGAGTGAAACTTTCCACGTCAACACTTAATTGAAAGTTTCTAAGAATGACTGATAACTCAGGCTTCCTCGACCTCACTTGCATTTTGGGTAATGGCTCCAAGATGAAAATAACTATTTGGAACATCTCCAGTGACTAAGTTGATCATTATACATTCATACATTGTCAGATTTTGTAGGTAAAGCAAATTAATTTGATCGGAAAATTTATTGAAAGTAAAGCTATACATTGTAACCTTGTCACAATGTGAAAATTTCTCCAATATTTTTATTAAAGAAGAAGTGTAAGATCTCTAAGACTGTTTGTGAGTCTACATTTTTATAAAGAAAACTACAGAAAGATATATGGGTAGTTTTACACATACAGCCACAAAATACATAGAAGCCTATGCTTATCCTTTTGGAAAGGCAAGAATATTTTATTAGGTTAATATTTGAAGAAAGAAATTGGAGGGGTATAAGATTTTATAACTTATTTTATTCATTTCTCTTCTCTTTAAATTTTCTTACCATATAAACAAATATACTTTTTTTCTGAAACTAGTAGAGTTTATTAAGGATGTGGATATAGGCCATTTTTATGGGGCAATTTTATCTTATATAACTTCCACTTTCAAATATTAAATAGTAGTGTATTGATTTCAGCAGAAATTTTAGACTATTTGGCTTCCTGACCTTGATTTTAATAAAAATTCTTAGGTACCTGAAAAAAGGAATTAATTAAATCAGAAGTCTATAATAAAAATAAATGTTCAAATAGACATTTACATAAAATTTATTTTATGGATGCTCATAGCAACTCTTTACTTTAATGTTGATTTTTTCCAAATATATTTTATCAGAGATATATATTAATGATGATATTTGGACGCTAATTAGCAATGCTTTGAGAATCACAAACGTCATAAAAATCACTTACATCCTTCTGCCCCCTCTCCCAGCCAAAGAAAAACTTATCCTTGATGAATATTAATATCATAGAAATTAATTTGCAAAAGTTAATACCAAAGTTTGCAGAGAATTTATTTTATATAGTAAATTGTTTTTCCGAGATGTTTATACAAGGAATACTTGTATAGGCTTTGTATGCAGCATGAATGTAGATTAGAAAGTAATTTCACCATTTAAAATATAATTTCAGCAATTTCTGCTCTAATCTTATAATAATTTCAAACACAGCTAGTTAAAATTATTGAAATATATATAACACTTTCTATTCCAATAATTTTGTCACTATTTTTGCCATTAAATGAGAAGTAATAGGTGCTAAGTTTGAAATAATATTTATGCTGTACTGAAAAAGACCCAGGATTATAACCAGGAGCACTGATGCTCATTTCAAACCGCTTACTTATTAGACTATTCCCTTTGGTAATTCATTTAAGTTCTCTGGGATCAAGATCCTTGAGAAGAAAGTGTAGAGATTTCCTCAAATATTTTGATTATCAATGAAATTATGCCTGAGTAAATTTCTGATCAAATATGCTTCCCCCAAAATATGTTAAAACAGTATACTAAACAGTTTGGACACGTGGTTTTCTACATACTCCTACGCGGTAGTCTGCAAAACGTAATTTTCAGCAAATTTACCGAGTAGTATTTTCACTGTAATCTTGAAAATTGATGAAGATGGCTTGAGTATAACTTAAAGTAAATAGTTGATATAGCCTTATTGTTTTTTATTGGGTAACAATTCTTAAATTAGAAGAAAGAGAACATAATGAGAAACTATAAAGAAACCAGAAGAATAAAAATTAAATGGAATATTTTCATTAAATTATCACAGAAAAAATGACAAGTATATGAGAAAAACAAATAAAGGACTTAGCAAAATATTAAAATAACAAAATGTACAAAATAATGAATGGTAACCAATTAAAACATATGCAGAAAAATTTCAAATTCACTAATATTAAAAAACAGATCACCAAGACAAAAATGGACATTCTCTTGTTTTTGAAGTATCAATTATATATACATAAACATTTTTCTCATTATCTTATATTTTCTAATTTTCTTCTCAAATTCATACTCTGACAGGGATAGTAGGATATGTGCAATATTTGATGAAAGCAATGTTCAAAAAGTGTCTTAAATATTTATTTTCTCTCATTAATTAATTGTAAGGCTAGCAAGAAAATCACTAAAAAAATCCATATTATTGCAAAATTATTTATAACAGAAAAATTGAAAACAATATTGATACCCAGAGCTAGAGGAGCTAGCTAGATTAATTGTATAATTTATCATTGAAATGATGAAGTTATTGTAATATAAAACACATTTATAAACATAATATATATACATATAACATAATACAGAGATCTATTATATTGATAAACAAAATAAAAGGAAGAGAGAAAGAAAATAAAAGGGAAATGGAAAATTTACACAACAGCAAATGAAAGATTCTTCTTTACATGGATAGTAAAGATTTTGTTCTTTGTCTCTTTATCTGTGTAATATAAAGAATTTCTGTATGTGTATGTGCAGGTTATAATAAAACCACCTTTTACTTACTGTTGATAATACATAGAGTTTTCTGATATTCTCTTTTCTAATTTACAAATTTTAGAGTACAAAAACATGACTTTAAAACATAGAAAGTCTTTAACCGTAAGAATATATGATAAACGTGGATAATTTTTATGATGTAAATGGGTATAATGTCTTATTCCTATAGCTATCTGCAACCATTTCTCCCATATAGTGAACAAATGAATCAATTCAATCATGATGCAAACCTACCGTGATGAAATTTTCTTTACAATACTTTCTCAAAATTATATAATTTTTCTGTGTTTTTTTCCAAGTGTTTTCTAATATGATTTTATTCTTTCTTCCCTCAAATTCAATGTTACACTTCTCATGTAGTAAAAGGAGATTTTTTAAAAAGTAAATAGTTTGCTAAACTTTTCACATCACCTTACTCCCTGACGCCTAGGACAAAGCTCCAGAAATTGACAAACAATTTATTGCCATGCTATAGAGCAGCCCAATGTTTGAACTAACTTAGAAGTTGGATTCTGAAGAGGGTTTGGGGAACCAAACAAAACAATGATCATTTTAAAGAGCTTTGCTCTGATGGAGAAAAAGCAGGCAATAATTTATAGAAAGTCGAAAAGAGATTTCTGTTTTATTTCATTATTTGATAAAAATGGAATCAAAGGACACGTTTATTTCTTTCAAACTTTTAATAAAGTATTTCATAAAATGTGATCAGTGATACTTCTGAGGATCACATTGTTTCTTTTCATATCTACTATGTTAAACATTTAATTGGATCTACACTTTCTGAAGCAGCGGATTTCAACAGAGCATTGCATAAACAAATAAATATATTAATTAATTAATTAATTAGGAATCCATTTCAGAAGCACCATGAATTTTCACTTTTATATACAATGAATATCATGGAACATTATCTAAGCCAAAATTTCTCTGCATTGAAATTATGAAAGAGAATTCACATTTTTATTCATTCTGATATGAAGAAGTATTTTTTTCAAGAGTGTTAAAAGTTGATCTACTTTTTAAAAATATGGCTGGATTAATTTTATCTCTGATGAAATGTATGTATTTAGATATTTCTAAAGGAGATTAAATCTAAGACTTTACATATTTTAATGCTCCCTAAATAATGGAGCCTCCTTGAAGTGAAAGTTTTATTCCTACTTTATGTCTATAGACATAAAACAAAAACATCAACCAGATATTGAAAAGGTTTGAACAATAGAACATAAGCAAGATCCCTTAGAAAATGGTGATTAAAACTTATAGATTGTTTGTAAGGAAAATTATGGTCCAAATATAGGAACTTAAGGGGAAGAGTAATTTGAAAAGAGCAAAACTGAAGAAAGTGTTTAAAATTTTACATCAAGAATAAGCTAAATTATAACAGAAATGCAAAAGTTATGGAAATTGTCTTGCATTAATCTTTCTGATAATTCAATATCTGAAACAATATTTATCTAAAAACAATCAAAATTTGGACTAGTTTACAATTGAAAGAATGCTAGAGAATAATCTAAGGGACTGAATAACAGTGAAATCAGATACAGTAGAAGCTCATTAAAATTGAGTACAAAGCCCTTTATGGGTTGGCTACTATTTACCTCCACTTTCCACTCAAACCCAATATACTGTAGCCATAATAGTCCTCTTGCTCCAAATCAAGGAAATTTCAGAAATAAACCATTAGAAAATACTACTTTTATTTTGTGGATCAAAACATCCACCACAAATACTCATGTTTATTTAATTTGAATAGAAACTTATTCTGATTACCTGTGTTGTTGAGAAGTGAAAAAGAGCTTTTAATGGCATACCTCCATAATAATAAGCTTTCCTACAATTTGTGTGATTGGATCAAAGACAAGCTCAAAAAGCCTTAAGTTTTATTATGATTATTTTCACCTTCCAAACATTCAAGAGTCACCATTATCATAGAATTTGTTAGGAAACTGTCACTAGTCCAGAGCCAAACCACCACTTCGGTGAACATAGGTTATAGTCATATAACAACTCATTTCAAATGCTAAATGCTGTCCTTATTTTTGCTTTTCAGGCACCTGAAAATTGCAATCTTCAGTTTATTTATCAGTTCTGATCAAGTCCATAATAAATTGTCCTCATCTCAACACCTACATATTAATGCCTAAACTGATTTCATCTATTTATACTGCTGTCACCGAATGTGTATAAAATAATGCATTATTTATTTTCTTAGAATAGCCCATTTTATATAAACTAATGCTTCTTTTTCCTCTACTTTCCCACAAAGCTGAGTATCCTCTAAATTTAGGGAACAATGATTTTCTGGAGGAGCAGTAGGATTCTTTTTAGTTTTGCTCAGCTGGTTTGAGCTTAACCAACAGGAATTTCTTGATTCTTGGTTTTAGAGGTGAGAAGGCTTATTTTCTCCCAGAGTCTGTACATTGAGTTCCTTGACTATCCTGTCACATGGCAATGTCCTCTACTTTTTCTCCTGGGTTCCCTTGGCTGTGGACTTTTGGCTCCTCCCTGTGAATTTCTCTGACAGGATTTCAGTAATAGGATTAATACACATTCTAATTCACTATGCCACACATTAACTAAAAATAACATTTTCAGTAGGTATTATTTACATTGGTTTCATACCCCAGAAATAAGATAAAGATTATGGGCAGGTTTTTATTTGGTGTACATAACTTAGTATATCATAGATTCTCAAAAACAATCACAAAATTTTCTGCTGAATAATTTGCTATATAATAATAATCATAATAATAACAATATTACTTTTAAATTGATATTTGATGTGCAAGGCACAGGGCTTGATACTTTGGGAGGAAGGTACTTGTATTAGTCAGCCAAAGGGGTGCTAATGCAAAGTACAAGAAATCTGTTGGCTTCTTTATATAAATATAAAGGGTATTTATTTGGGGTAAAAGCTTACAGTTACAACACCCTAAAGAGTCCAACTCAAGGTACCATAAGAGGTACTTTCTCATCAAAGTCAGCTGCCATGTATTGAAACAAGATGGCAGGTGATCTCTGCCTGGTATCTCCTTCCTTCTTTCTATTAAGGTTCCATGGTCCCAGCTTCTTCTAATCTCAGATGTAGGCTTGCATAGGGCTCATTTCCTTTCAGGCTTTCTCAGTTTCAAACTATCAGATGAATGGCTCATCTCTCCCTGGGGCCCAGGATCAAACATGACAGAGCTATCTCCTCTTCCTGTCTTCTTGCACGAGTGTCCTTTTATATCAGTCCACCAAAGGAGTGGGGTCTCATTCTGAGTCATTCCCTACTGACATGGTCCAATTAAAGCCATAATCTTAGCAAGTAATTTAATCAAGACAATCACCTGAACTAATATGCATTCAAAGGGTATCACACCCAGAGAAACAGATTGGTTTGCAAACATAATCTCTCTTTTTGGGATCCATAAATAATCTCAAACTGTGAGGATTTGGATGGTAAGGCAAATGCCTAGTAGGATTTGGATTGTAAGGCAAATGCCACAGCACTCATACTCATTTAAAAATTTTAAAAATAAGTCAACAATAGAGTCAGTAAGCAGTAAAGCAAGGATTTCAATACAATTTCTTTTGTTTAGTTGTGTTTTAATCTGTGCTACATTTAGCTCATATTTCTTTAAGTACTTCTGGAAAATGCAATTCTGTCATCTAAGACTTGCCAAATCACTGATGCAAATCCATTGTGTTATGATTTTGAAATTTACCCAATTTAGATTTTAGCATGTGTTGTTCTTCTCTTATTAACCTCTCCCTTTTTTATGAATTTTCTCCCCAAACTCTACTCACATTGAGTATTACTAACCAGGATCTTAATAGCATGTTTTATGGAACTCAGTTAAAGGATGGTGTTCCTTACTTATACTGACATCTGCAATTTTCTTTTGAAATGCTCATAGCTAGAATACTTATGGTCCCCTTGCAACTTGTGTATAAGCACTGAATTTGAGGGTATTTATATGTATCTTATCGGCAATAGAGTTTGAAGCATTGTTCTGGACAGTGCGAGTCATTGAAGGATAAATGTATTTCAGTGTTTAAAGTGAAAATTGTGATATATTTAAGTGTTTCACAACATAAACAGCTTAAACAGTGTTTTTAAAATGGCAGCATATGTAACAAGTGGAAGTCAAATATATGGAATTAAAGAAAATGACATTATGATCAGTGCAGCCATTCCAATAGTCTAACTTGTTAGTAGATTTAATTTAAAATATGTATTTTATTTTTGTCTTTTTAGCATAAAATAATTTTGAAATGATTATTTTAATTAGTGAGGAATGTATTACTCATGGTATTACCATACTCTTTTGTTTCACAAAGTGTCTCAAACAGAACCCTCTTTGTTGCAGGTATTAAAAACTCAATCCAAGAGCCTAAGCAAATATACAATTTATTGTCTCACATATAGAGTCAAGCAGTAATCCTGGTTTCAGACATGGTGTGGTACAGAGCCCAATCAATATTACTTGGCTTTCCTTCCACTAGTTTGACTCCTCTCTTAAGCCACGCGTTGTAATCCTAGACACTTCCAACTAACCAATGAGATAAACAAAAACCTCAAAAATTAGTCTTGTCTGTCCTTATTGGTCTATCTTGAGTCTTATTTCCAGCCCTTTCCCGTGTCTCTGACAGAGTGATGAAATAGGTCAATTGGCTTAATATACTTCTTATATCCTTGGAGTCCTGGGTAGAATCAAATTCCTATAAAATTTATGGGATATGTTACCGTTTCCATAAGGAGAGGGAAGAGCTGCTGTAATGAAAAAAATAAAATATTTAAAACAACGCAAACCTGCCAAACATGAAGGAAAAAAACACAAAATTTTACATGTCTACTATAAAGGGCTTACTAAGAAATGCATTCTAATTTAATTTAAGAAGCTGTAGTAGCTTGGACTTTTGTACCCCAGAAAAACATGTTCTGAAACTTAATCCAATCTTGTCTATGTGAACTCTTGTAAATGGGACCTTTTGATGGCTTACTTTAGTTAAGGTATGGTTCAGCCAAATGAGGGTGGGTCTTATGCCTGTTACAATATGAAAGCCACAGAGAGCAACTGGAAGCTGCAAGTCAGTGGAACACAGAAGAGAAAAGAGAAGCCAGGAGAGAGAACCTTCTGCACTGCCATGTGATAGAAAAGACAAGGACTAAGGATTGCTCCCAGCAGGTCCCAGAACACTACAGTGTCTTGGGAGAAAGCATTGCCTTGATGATGCCTTGAGTTTGGACTTCTCTTAGCTTCAAAACCATGAGCCAATAAATTGCCATTGTTTAAACCAGCCCATTACATATTATATATTTTGGCAGCCAGGAAACTAAATGAGAAGCAGTGCTTCAGTTTTTACATATTGACCTATGTAATATTTCTTCCACTTTCCTCTGAAATGTTCTCTATTTTCTTAATAAAATTTTTAATATCAGCATGAATGAAGAGGCCATAAGATGAAGCCATTTGTTTCCCTTAGATGATTTAGGATTGTTTCCTTTCATTTTCATATCATTTATCACACAAAGAATCATCATACTAGAAATGCCAAAGCAGAAGAAATGAATCCAAATGAATTTTTATAAAAATAAGGTAACAGCCTAAAAATTATTTAGCTTTTTTCTGTTCTTTCTTTCTATTTTTTTTTTAAAGTACAACAAGTAAAAAACATCCTTTTGCTTGAGATAAGATTTTTCTTTGAACATAATTTTCCAGGTCATTGGAAAAGAAGAACAAGTTGGACACTCGCAAGGATGTATTTCCTGATGGGAACTGAATCATGTTCTCCACAAAAGGCATTTTCAGGTTCCAACCCCTGGTCCTGTGGGTGTGAATCCATTTGTAAATAGTGCCTTTGAAGATATTGTTAGTTAAAGAGTGCCCAAACTGAATGAGGGTGGGCCTTAAGCCAATATGAATGAAGTCCTAATAGTTAAAACAAATTGGACTCTGAAGGAGGTCACAGAGAGCAGCCAGAAGCTTGAAGTCAATGGCACTGGAAGAGAAAGGAGAAAATGCTGCTATGTGCATTGCCATGTGACAGAAAAGTCAAGGACCAAGGATCACTGGTAGCCAGTCCCGCAATGCCACAGTCTTCTGGGAGAAATCATCACCTTCCTGACACCTCAATTTTGGACTTCTCCTAGCCTCAAAATCATGAGCCTGTAAATTCTCATTAAGGAAAACCATTGTATGGTAGGTGTTTTAGCAGCTAAGAAACTAAAACACTTCCCAATTTGTCATTTTTATTTTGCCTCTTGATTGCAGCATGATTGAGAAGAACCCTTTTATCTTGTGTGAACTCAGTACAGCAATATTATTTTTATTAGGTTAAGTAACTTTAGCTTCCCTACAGCTTCACTCCTAATAGCTTTAAATGAAAGCACAGCTGAATTCCCTGTACTATTTCAATGATGACCTATCTGTCCTCATTAATATCAAAGTGTGATTCCAGTGTCAAAGTATCCTGGTTTTAGCTTTTAAATTTTTCTCATGGACTGTTTTGCAAACAGTTCTGCTGTTTCTGGACCACTAATTTCAATTCTCCTTATTTTCCCTTTCCAACCTCTGTAACAATTCATCTACTTCCTCAATGAGCTAAATAGTTTGAAACTATGGTTTTGCTTAATCGGCATGACTTCTTTTAATATGACAAAAGTACTAATCAAGTGAGGAAATAGAGAATGATTATTTGATTAAAGACAATGAGTTTGCTTTGTGAGAGTCTTGAAAAGTTGTTTCCTTTTTGAAATATTATCAATTTAAACAATGTAAATATTAACTGAAGAGCAATATTCTTCAACTCAAGGGAATAAGGACACATGATATCATGTTTGGACATGAAAAGAAAATTCAATACTGTGCCAAATTCAACAATTTGGTTATGGGAAATGTTCAGGAACATATTGGTTATAAATTGACAGTGTTAAGAATACTGAATTGAAATTTGAAATGCTATTAAAAAGGAATGAATTTGATTTGTATTATTAGTACTTTCTAAGAATGAAAGAGAATCATAAGTTCTCTGAAATGTAAAACTAATTGTATCATATCTGCCAATTTTGATGATTAAAAATGGTATGTTATAGAGGAAAAAATCTACTTGAAAGATGTGTCATCATCTGTAACCTTCCAATTCTTCAAAACCCAGTACAGTTTTAGCCCTCTGTTTGAAATCTACTTTTCCACACCAAAACATATTTTAATTTGAAGCAGTGTAACTAATTCTACCAAGAATTTAAGGGTTAGCTTAGATTTAGAAGGCATGAAATAATTAGTCCTGGGAGACAGGAAAACACAGTAAGAAGTTTTCAGGGAAAAGAACCAAGGAAGTTTGTATCATGAATTGCATTTTATAAGAAAGATGCATGAGATAGGCAGTAAATCAAAGCGAGAGATAACAGTAGCTTTCAAAGAGAAAAAGTGAGAGAGAGAAAGAAAGAAAAAAGAGAGCGAGCTCAAAGTAGGTTAGAAAATAAGTGTGATATTTGTGGGTCAAAGGAAAACCAAAGTAGGATGTAAACCCAAATGATTCCAGAAATCAGTAGCCCAGGAAGTAAGATGCCCTTATGTTGGTTTTCAGTTGAAAGTCAAGGAAGAGAATGTCAAGAAAACTTGTGTATACACTTTGTAGCCTTTTACAATCCCAAAAATTATGTTAGCATTGCTCAGTGCAATCCTTTGTCCATTTTTTTTTTCCAATACTAGTTATGTGAATATGTATAATTGTCTTGAATTGATACTTAGCTTGTAGAAACTTCCAGGACAGAAAGATAATGCTACTTTTTTTTTTGGAATAATTGTAACATCTCTAACTGTGTTGGGTCTACAATGCTGTTTCTATGAATATATTTAGTGATTTATCAATTCATATGAGCACATCTGCATATGTAATGTTCATATTTTTACCTGCTTTCTTTGATAATGAAAACAATGTATAGAGAGGTGCTAGAATATGGGAATTGAGAGAGAGGACTCTAAATTATAAGAATAAACTCTTAAAAAGTATCATTTCCTTTGTGATTATAAAATACATACATTCAAACTAACAATTTAGAAAAAAATACATAACACAAATTAATCCTATGACCCATATATATGTGCTTTAAAATTTTCATGGACTTTTATGCTATTGTCTTGAATGTATACACATATATAAGTGAATGGATAGATAGACAGACAGACAGAAAAAGAGAATTTTAGGATTTGGAAACAAATATTTAGTTGCAGTCCTCCCAAATAATGTCCAGATCACAGATATTCCTTCTTAAGAGAATACTGAGAATACTGAGATTCTGAGATTATATATATATATAATCTCACACACACACACACATTTATATATATATACACACACACAGGATGGGCTTTAAATTTCATAGAGAATTTTGAACTAAAGATATCCTTTTTTGCATCATAAGCCCATATCACATCACATTCTTATTTGTTATATATTGTGATCCTATTCTCAGGTCAAATATAGAGATATGCATTAAAAATCTGATAGGTACATGATATTCCTTTGTGTGCAAAAAGAGTTTCCATTATATACTTATAAGATGGTGTATATTAAAAATTCCCTGTTGTTATTAATGTTATTTTTAACTTTTCACAAATATGAGCATTTTGTAAATCCCATTCTATCTACATCTTAAATCACATGACTTTGTCATCATGAAATAATTCTTTAAATATAAATTGGTGGACAAATATTATGCTTATTAAAATGGTTTATTCATGTGGCAAAACTGACCTCCCACTCACATTATTTATGCTTGCACCACTAGTATATCTGACTGTACATTTTCCAACATTCTGGAAAACACTGAATATCCATCAACTATTTCTGACTTTGTGGTATCCCTTGTATTTGCTCTCATTCTATTATTATGAATTTTAAATCTTTTGAAATGGATATTGGACATTTCTAGATTTTCCTTTCCATTTTTCTTTTGTTGCATTCTGTTTCATATTGGTTTTGTAAAAGGATTTGTTATATTATGAAAATTAAGTAAACACATAATGTGACTTTAAATGTTTTTTATGTTTGTTAATTTTAGAAATTTTATTAATTAGTATTTTACATACTTCAATAAGATATCTTTTGTGGTAGTCAGCTTTTGGTTTATGCTTCCAAAGACCACAAACAGAAATTCATTACAAAAATATATTTTCAAAAACTTATTAATGAATGATCATAAGATGAATATTATTTCTTGACATCCAAGAGACGCCTACAAATAATTAAAGAAACTTACCTTTGAGAACATGGGCTGTGGAAATGATTTGAGCCTGCCAATCTATCTCTTTGAGTCACTCTGGTATACGCCTACTCTAAAGGCTCATTCTATGAGGTCATCTGAAATCTAGCTGCTTGACTGAGCTGCAAATCTCATCTTGCCATTATTGCAGCTTGGATACATCATCATACCAGACAGGGTGAGATATCTTCTATTATAGACTGGATACAAAGAAAATGATGGTTAGACTACTTCTGCATGCCAGCTCTCTTTCCTGAAAAAAGTTGGCCTATTTATCTTGCAGTGATGGAGAACCTGTCTTTGTCTATTCTTGGCAAATTAACAACATCAGTCCCTTGAATTACTTTTTACTCATTCTGGCTCACATAACTTTCTAAGGCAGTATGGCCATTGATTGTGGCTGTTCCAGAAAGAATATTATCCTCTTTTGTCTGTTTCCTGGGTAATGATCTAGAAAAAAGTGGTGGAAGATTATATAGATCCATTTTAAAAATTTAGAATTCCAATGTGACCATTCATAGTCATGGTGTGTTATTCTTTCCTTTAATGTCAATCTCAGGTTAACTTGGTTGGTATACCCTCCATGTGTCAGTCTGGGCAGGGGGAGGTCTAGGGAAGTCAAACTTAATTCTGGCTTATTCACCTGGGTCTTCTTGCTGTATTGATGTAGAGCTAGCTCATAAGTACAATAATAACTTAGTTGAGTATATTGTTTGCTTATCCTTCAATGGCCCAGGTCAGCCAAAATAAGGGACATACTTTGTCTTTAAAATTTTATTGAGGCCCTTGACATTCTACTGTTTGACCATTCACCATTGACCATTTCAGATGAAAAGTCTAGGTAAGAGTAGGAAATGGTTGAGAAAAATAAGTGAAATTATAGCTACTGACAGAGTATTCACCAATTATTTGGACTTATGGAAAGAGAAAAATCCCTGGCAGCTTATACCCTGTGAGGTTTGAGGAGGGAGGGACATTAGTGATTGTTGTCTTAGACCTTTCCTCTTAAAGGAAAATCCACTGGTGTGGCTCTCACAAACAGATGCATATATCTTAAATTTAACTGACTTTTGGGTCTGCCATCACATGGCTCTTACCAAGATTTTATTGCCAATCCTCTTAACCTTACTATGAATTTTATAAGAAAAAGCAGGAGAAGACTCCAATTCCTGTGCATCCCAAGCAAAACGTGTCAACACTTCTTGATCTCTACCTCATTCATATATAACAGTTTGTAAATCCATGGGTGGATAAATGTCATCCAATTGGTGATATGGACAAATTGGTAAGATAGTACTGATTACCCTCATGTAGCAGCTTCAAAATAACGATTACAGTAAATTATTTGAATTTAATTTGTAAACTTAAGTTCTACTAGTTGTATGAGTGAACCATACAGAGATATTTTCAACATATGCCCCAACTTATGTAGGTGCCATTTAGTAGAATCGAACAATTGTGAACAAACTTCCTTTCCAAGACACCATGTGTCACCTGGAACTGTGTTTCTTGTATTGGAAAACAAACAATCCAAGAAGAAGTGATGATGTATAAAGAAACACAACAGTAGATCATTTAGTCCTCTGATAAGATCTCCCAAAAGAGGCTAATATTGCTTACTCAAGAGAACTTCCCAAGGGAATAATTAATTCATTATTTATGCACCTTGTAGCTGGTGTTTCCTACCAATGGGAGTTATTCATTCAGAAATTGTCATTAAAATTTGTCCCTTACTATAGCTGAAATGATTAATGGCACCATTTCATGCCTAGAGGGCATTAAATTCAGCCTAACTAACTGGCCAGGGTTGTTAAGTATGTTAGAAGTGCCCTAGACTTGTTGGTTGATTTGGAGACAGTGCAACAGCTAATTATTCTGCTGTTCCTGGTTTAATGTCTTAAGTGGAAAGATAAGTACAGAAACTTAAGGAGTCACTGCTTTCTAAGTTAGACCTGGCTGGTTTATGGGATTTGTTCAGCTTGTTGGGTCTGGAGTCACAAGGGTATGTGTTTGGTAAGTATTACAGGTTGGCTTCATCCTGCTTCTTGGAGTCTGTTGATTGGGGCCTTACTAAATATTCTATGAGACAAAATGAATGGATTTGGTCACAGCCCTCTTCAGTCATATTTATCAAAATGACCAATGAAATGGTATGATATAGGAAAATTGGGCAAAAGACAAGATGGTATGGAAATTAGGGAATGATATTGTTTACAGACAGGGATCCATGGTTCTGCACTTTTGCACATCTTGCAAACAGATGCACTGGCTGGAATTTTTTCTGGACTATTTGTCAAGATGTTGGTAAAGTGAACATTTTTAGGTGATAAACATCATGTTTCCTTCTAGAGCAAAGGACATTTGTTTACTGTTCAGAATAATAAAGAGAATGTCTGCTTCTTGAGTAAAGTTCTGGCCTCTCATAACAAACTTCATACTCATCTCTTAATTAATAAATTTGCTAATTAAAATTTAAAGTAGCTTCATCTACCTGCCCTTTAGCCTATTCCAAGGATTCCATTTCGTGCTTCGCTAGACATTCAACTCTTGCCCTTTTCCTCTCACTACACATGTCCTTCCGATGGAGGAATTATCATGTTTGATGGGGCTCAGTCATAACTTCCCAACTTCCTAAATTTTCTAGCACGTATACAAAGTGTCCACTTTCTTCCAAGACACACAGTTCAATAACCACAAATTTCCAGGGACTTGAACTAGGCATATACGTCTGTAGCACATGAATCTCACTATTATCCAGGACCTTCCCTAATTCTCTCTTCATTCCATCTGATCAAGTGAACTGGCACAATTGGTTCAACTACCACATACTTTATCTGTCTTGATTAAAATTGATTTAACTTAGCTTATTACAATGTTAGCAGCCAAAAGAACAATACAAAATCGTGGAAACAAGTGAGAGAGGAAATGGTTCCCCATTGTTTCATTTATTTCTCAGTGAGAAGTCCCAAAAACTTAGTCATCTTGGCATATGAAATGACTTGGGAGCTTATGAAAATTAATGGTGTGCTTTATTAACAAAACCTGGAGTTTTTCTGTCTCCACCATTAGGGATTTCCACATTTTGTCTTATTAAATCATTAGATCTACCTGAATACTCAAAGTGACGGGACTTTGCCTTAGCTAAAATCCAGAGAATCAGATTCTCAAAAACAAAAAACAAAACAAAGCAAAATAAAATAAAAAAGTAAAAACTTTCAGTAAGTACTGTCCATTTTGGTTCGTTCTGCATTTAATTGAAAATTTTTGCTACAAAATCTGATACTCACAACTATTTGAACACTATATAAATAGTAACAGAGAAAGTATCTCAGTTCAAGGAAACTGCTTTCATTTTTATTTCAGTGGTATTCTTTATAATCCAAGACTTCAGAAGGAATTGACTTCTTTAACAGTTGCTAGCTGGGTAAAATTTCTATCTGGTTCCATTTATTTTAGTGTTTCACTGTGTTTGACAAGATCATGCCAATCTGAATGACAGTGTTAGAATTCCCAATGCAATACCTACTGCATAAGTCTGAAGAAGTATAAGACCTAAAAGCCAAACGAATCCCCTTAGCTTTCTGCACTGATAGCACTTTATCCCACAAGACATTTTTATATATTACTAAAGACTATTTTCTAGTGTTTCTTTAGGCTTTTGGGCATTGGACACAAATATATTTTTTAATGTGTGCCTTACATCAGGAGTAAACATGTAAAGACATTCTATTTTTCTTTAAGTAAACATCATAACAATGGTTTTATAAAAGTACTTATGAAGTGATAGATCATTTATATAAAATGCTTACATATTGTATTAGTCAGGGTTCTCTAGGGAAACAGAATCAACAGGAGTTATTCCTGTTGATTTTATAAGAGTCTCTCACATGACCGTGGGGATGCACAAGTCCAGGTTCCGCAAGCAGGCTGCAAACCAGGGGCTCCAATGAAAGGCCAATGAAGTTCCTTGATGATTTTGCAGGAGACGTTGGCTGTCCAAAGATGAGCTGGGAAATTCTCCCTGAATGCTGAAATCACTTCCCCTTTTAAGGCATTCAACTGATTGGTTAAAGTGTCACTCATTGCTGACAGCAATCTCCCTGATTGATGTAGATGTAATCAGCTATCTTGCAGTAAACTCACTGGTGACTAAAGTATATAAATGCCTTGGAATTACAATTAGCCCAGTGCTTCTTGACCAAACAACTGTGCACAATAACCTGGCCGAGTTGACCCATTAGCCTAACCATCACACATATTAACACTAGAATATGGGAGAAAATGTTCATAATCTGGGTTGTACTAATAGACTATTACACTCTTGCTCATAAAATATATAAGAAAATACTTAAAAGATATCTATTTTATTCTACTTTGCAAAAAATTACAGATCTTCAACTTTAATGTTTCTCTTTTTTTTACAGATCTTCAACTTTAATGTTACTCTTTTGAAAACATCTGATTAATGGGTCAATTATCTTATTGTTGTGCACAATTCCTTGTGGGTATGTAATTAATTTAAAACCAACATACTCATTTATTAAACTTTGGAAGTGAAATAAAATTCTCATTTCAACATCTAAATAGATAAATTCAAAAGGAGAAAGGTCAAGTAACTGGGCTAATTCCATCAGTCAGATATTGATGTCTGTTCTTCTAATGACACATAATGCTTTTTTATTAATTGGCTTTTAACCTGAAATAAATAAGCAATCACTTTACATTTCCAAATCTCCTAGTCTGTGTTGACAGAGCAAATGAATCAATTTCTAAGCAAAACCACTCTCTAACTGCCTAAAATGTACAACTGGTGACTTTGATTTATATATGAATGTAAAGTCAGCTTAGGGTTTCATTCTTTCTCTTTTTAATGAACACTTTTGGTGTATTGTCATGAAAAACCTTTGTGCATGTGTGTTTATATGTGTGATGATACCGGCAACTTTTGTTTTATCTACCCTTTAACACATTTATTTTTAAAATCCTTAATTCTAAATCTCTAGGAATTTACAATGTAAATTTTTTTTAATGCTTGTACTGAAATATAGCAACTTTATTTTCCCAGGACCTGTGCAATGTGTGGTATTTTGATGCCCTTCGTGTTAAATTCTCAGTTTGCTCTTTAGAGAAAAAACCTACTGATTGTCTGACTAGATACAAATAGTTTAGATTGCGAACTTTGATAAAGGCAGAAGATTCTAGAAAAATGTTAAGAGGATGATTTTTCAAGTTTCAAACCCTTGTTTGCAGTAAAATTTAGAACCCCCCCAAAATAGATATTATCTATATTTTCTTGTTATTTATAAAACCCATATAAGAAACTGAACTTTAATATTGAATCCTGTCATCCGCTGTAAATACTATCCCAAGAGAGCTGTCATTTCTACTTTGTTTTTAGTGTTTGCAATAGCATATAGTAAATAGTCACTCTTTCATAGTGACTACATTAAAAAATAAGAAGTTGAAACTTAGACTTTAAAAAAGGAACTTTCAAAATTCTTCCAATATCTTAGTTACCAAGTACGTAGAAGTTGTTCCTTGAATAATTGTAAGTTATGGTAATGAGCATGAAGAATTTTTGTAACAACAACTTAAAACAAAACATAAAAACATAGCCAATTCCTTAGAGCAGAATGAATGGGAAGAAATAACCAACCACAGACAGATACTGATAAAATTCCCTGGCACTAAGAACTAAAGATCCTCAAAGGTTAAGAGGATTATGCATAATAAAAATTGGAGTTCTCCTGCATCATTATTCTTGGAAAAACTGTAGAACCTAGTTGTTAGGAGTAGTGTTGATACTTTGAAAGAATATAAAGTATCTGCTGAACTGATGCAAAGATCCTAGAGACCAGATTTGGATAATAGGCAGAAATAGGGGGAAGGAAGGCCACAAGAACCACAGCAATAGCCATGTAAGAGCAGTGGTCTGGTATACACACCTCCATTGCTGATGGCTATGGACCCTGGACACTCTACACCAATGAAAAACTCTACACAGTGATAATGCCACTAGATCTTTCTAGCCACCTTGCTTTCACAAGTTTCAAAGACTTGGGCAGATGAACAAAATTGACTGAGCCTGGATCATAAGCAACACTATAACCAATGAGGATTTCTTTCTAAAATGTAAAGATACATAGATCTTAAGTGGCTCAAAACACATGCACACTCTCCCACATGCACACACACAGAAGAATAAAAAAAGAAATATGTTTTATTGCACGTTGAAGGGAATAAAAGGAAAACAAAGTTTGACTCCTTTTCACTGTGGAATTCTGGATAATAATTAAGTTACGACCTTTAATATCTAAGCAAAAATTATATTCAATCTATATTTTAAATCCAGAAATAACTATCAGTTTAGAGAACATAACAAAAATTTGATCAGATGTAAAACAGAAATTTTAACTCTCATATGCTTCCAGATGAAGTTACTTTGAGCATACACTCCAATAAAATAATAGTAAAATGAAAGAATAGGAAGATACATTAGAAATAAGGTATCTAATCCAGTTGCCAATTGGAAGGAAATGTTCAGAAATGGGAGAAGAAGCAGACATAGAAAGCAATCATTTCAAAAAACTATAAGAAGTTGGTGGCTCAAAAGTATGTATAAAAACATTTATATACAAAGAATGGAATGGCTTTGATACTAAAGATGATTGACAGAGAAGCATGATAAGTAAAAGAAATCCAATCAACCAGGGAGGAAATAGAGGTAAATAAAAAGCAAGGAAAATGTTTTAGAAATATATGATCCTAATAAAAGTCATGTTAGAATTTGGCCTGATGTGAAGAATTGGTTAATATAGGAAAAAAACGTTTTTTTCTATACATTTTACAGGCATTATTATTTTGGATAAGAAAAAAATAAATGATATTCCAGCATAATAAATGGTTCAGCAATGAGCCAAATTTATATCATTATAATAGTTTAAATGCCATCATTGGGGCTTCAATGTTTGGAATAAATCTATAAATAAAATATTCAATAATTAATTATGATTATAAATGAGAATACAAATTATCTCAACCTTACTGTTGTTAAACTTAAATGGTTACTGAAAGAAGTAGAGGTTTGGAAGAAAAGTGTATAGAGAAGACTGAAATTATGCTGTCCAAATTTAGTTGTACATGGTATAGAGATTAATAATTTAATGTGTTATTTGAATTATATATGTACTATATATTTTATACCGTATATTATATATTGCATATTATAGCAGTTTGATATTATTGATGAATTCCAAAAAGTAATATTGGGTTGTGTTTGTAAACTAGTCTTTTCCTCTGGGCATTTTAGAGTATATTGGATTCAGAGATTTTACTTTTACTTGATTAAATAATGATTACGGCTTTGATTGGGCCATGTCAGTAGGATGATGCATCCCTGCCCCTTGGTGGGTGGGGACTCACAGAGAAACCCCACCGCAGAGAAGGAAGTTTGGAGTTTTTGAGCTGGAGCCCTGGGAAGCTTGGTTGTGAGGTAGGAGAGAAGGCCTGGGAAAAGAGACAAGCCATTTGCCTGGCAGTTCACAGCTGGCTTTGTGGAGAGAACAAAGCAGCTGAGCCTGGAGAGAATCGAGTCCCAGGGAGAGAGACAATGGAGCCTTAAGAGGAAGAGGAAGGCTGAACGTCAGCAGCCTTCTGGCTTCAACACGTGGCAACAGACTTTGGTGAGGGAAGCAACTTACACTTTATGGCTTGGTAACTGTCAGCTTCTACTCCAAAGTCTCCTATGAACATTGGTATGCATATATCTGTTTGTGCTCCTGCCTTCAATTCTTCAATTCTTAGTAGTGGGATTGCTGGATCATATGGCCATTCTATAGTTAGGTTCCTGAGGAACAATCAAACAGCCTTCCACGATGGTTGCACCATTCTGCATTCCCCTGCAGTGGATAAGTTTTCCCATTCCTTCACATCCTCTCTAACACTTGTAGCCCTCTGTTTTTTTAGTAGCCACCTGGGTTTAAGATGATATCTCATTGTAGTTTTGATTTGCATTTCCCTAATAGCTAGTAATGTAGAGCAGATTTTCATGTACTTTTTAGCCATTTGTATTAATTATAGAATATTGCTTATGTTATTGAAGAAAGGCAGAGCAAGTGTAGTTCAGTGGTTGGGCATCTGCCTTCAATGCCTTGCAGGGTTCAAATCCTGGTTCCTCCTGAAATATAAGAAAGAAGAAATGTATTTAAAAAAATAAAATAAGCACCAATCTTCCTATGCATATAGTTGCAAAAATTATAAAGTAAGCTATTGGGAAATTTAATCTATAAAAATAATACACTAATACCAAATAAGATTTATTCTACGCAACAATATAAGCAATATATTCATTATTTCAATAACAAAATATTCAAAAAGAAAAACCATAGAACTGTATCTACCAATTTTTTAAATTGCTAAAATTCTGTATCCTTTCTTAATACACATTTTTTTATCAAACTAGGTTTAGAAGGAAAATTGCTAAGCTTGATTGGTATCATCAGAAACCTGGAGCAACACAACAACTAGAATGGTGCTAAGCTCATAGGACACAGTTAGTAAATACTTACTGAATAAGGAAATATAAAATAAATTTAAATATAATAATAAAAGTAAATGTGATAAATGGGTTAAGCATAGGGAACTTGAAAGAGGCATATAAACAAACTGATGAGAAAAAATGACCAAATTTTCCTATAACAGGAAATTACAAATTATAGTAAGAATGACAAAGTATAATGTCCATTAGTTTGGTAAAAAAATGTTTGTAATATTTAGTGTTAGCAAGGTTACAAGGAAAATGGTATTTTCACACATGCTTGGTAGATGTATAAAAATTTATATTTTTCTTTGAGAAAATTTGGCTTTATCTGGATTATTCAGATGTACGTAATTCCAAAAGTACTAATTTTACTTTTGTGCTTGTGATACATAAAAATGTAGGTAGAGGGTCAAAAGTGCATTAGTCATAGTGGCATTGTTTATAATAAAGTTACTTAAATGACATATAATAAAGGGAATGGCAAATAAATGATAGATTATCTACAGCATGGAGCAATGTGTATCAGTTAAAAAGGGAAAACGTCTTTACACATGAACCTTTAAAAACTGCATATTCCTCTAGACCATGGCATGAGAAAAAGACAAGTTCCTGAATATATGCATATCGATAAAGAACTCACATACTCCTTTTCCTGAATATACATGCACACAATCACAAAGATTAGAGCTAAATGTAGGTAAATATATACGTAAGCTTTACGTTTGGAACATTGAATGGATAGTCAGGTAATTTTCATATTATTTTATATTTTTAACATTTTTACAATGCATTATGTTATTAATCCTTATACAACAGTTTTATAGACATGTAATTCACATGTCACAGGATTCACCCAAAGTATATAATTCTGTGTTTTTTAGTATATTTACAAAGTTGTGCAACCATAACCGGAAACTACTATAGAACTTTCCCATAACCTCCAAAAGAAATCCTATACCTATTAGCAGTAGCTCTATATCACTCCATGCCCTCAATCATGAGATATCATTCATCAACTACTTTTTCCTATGGATTTGCCTATTCCAGACATTTCATATAAATGAAATCATATATGGTATTTTGTGACTAGGTTTTTTCACTTAGAATAATATAATCAAGTTTCACCCATATTTTAACGTGTATCAGTATTTCATTCCTTTTTATGCTCAAATAATATTGAATTGCATAGCTATACCACATTTTGCCTATCCGGTCATGGACTGATGAATATTTGTGTCCTTTACACTTTTAAGCTATTGATGTTATGATTAGGGCTGTGATGATCATTTAGGTACATGTTTTTTATGGATGTATGCTCTAATTACTATTAGGTATATATCTAGGATTAGAATAGCTGGCTCATATGGCAACTCTGTGTTTAGCATTTTGATAAATTTCTAAACTGTTTACCAAAATGTATGTACTTTTTTACTTTCCCATATAAAGGATCCAATTTCCACACATTTTTTTCCAACTTTTAAAAAAGTTTTTAGTTGTCAGTCTTTTTTATTATAGCCCTCCTAGTGGTTTGTATTCCACTGTGGTTTTTGATATGCACTTCTCTAACGACTAATAATGTTTAGTAACCATTCATGTGCTTATTGATCATTTTTATATCTTCATTGGACACATATCTATGTAGATCATTTGCCAAATTTTATTGGGTTATTTTTTCTTGTTGAATCTATGAGTCCACATGTTTTGGATACTGGACACTTATCAGATACCCAATTTGCAAATACTTTCTCTGATCCATGTGTTGACTTTTCAGTTTGCTTATAGTGCCCTTTGAAACAAAAATCTTTTGAATTTTTATAAAATTCCATTTATTTGTTTTATTCTTTTATTGATTGTGTTTTTGTGTCATATCAAAGAAACCATTGTCTAACCCAATGCCACAAAATTTTACACTTTGTGTTTTCTTCTAAGAGTTTATAGTTTTATCTATTAATTTTAAGCCTTTGATCTTTATTGAGTTAATTTTTGTATAGGGTGTGAAGTAAGGTTCCAACTTTACCCTTAACATGAGGATATCCAGTTGCCTTAGCACAATTCATAGGAAAGACCATTCTTTTCTTATTGGATTGTCTCCACCATAAATATGTGGGTTCATTTCTGGACTCGGAATTCTATTGCATTTATTTATAATCTATCCTTATTGCAGCAACACACACTCTTAATAACTGTAGCTTCGAGGTAATTTATGAAACTGAGAAGTGAGTGTATCCAAATTTGTTCTTCTTTTTAAGATTGCTTTGGTTTTCTGTGTCCTTGCATTCTCATATTAATTTCAGGATCAATTCACAATTTCTGCAAAGAGGCAAGATGCAGTTTTGTTAGGAATTATGTTGAATCTGTAGATATGTTTGAGTAGTATTACCATTTTAATATTGTTACCCATTTTATGAAAACAGGATGTAATTTTATTTACTTAGGCTATGTGCAATTTTTTTCAGAGATGCTTTATAGTTTTATAGTGTACAATGTTTCATTTATTTGCTAATTTTATTCTGAGGTATTCTTTTATATTTTAAATGAAATTATTTTCATTTCATGTTTTGATTGTTCATTTCTAGGAAGTAGAAATAACAGTAGAGTTTTGTATACTGACCCCTTGCTGCAAATTTGTGGAACTCTTAGATTAGATTAGTGGCTTTGTTAGTGAATCCCTTAGGGTTTTCTATGGAAAAGACTGTGTTATCTGTTACTAGAGATTGTTTTATTACTTCTTTTCTATTCTGAATTATTTTATTTACTGACCTTGCCTAAGTGACCGTAAAATTTCTGATACAATGATGAATAAAAGTGGCATTTTTCCATCCAATTCTCTCAGTTTTTGTTTCATGCATTTTTGGGCTCTGTTGTTAAGTACATATATGTTTATAATGCAGATGGGATTTACTCTTCTATCATTATAAAATGCCGCTCATATCTAGTAATATTTTAGTTTTGTCTGTTTTGTTGAAATAGTATATATACTCTAACTTTCTTATGTTTGTATTTTGCATGATATATATTTTAAACCTTCTTTACTTCTACTTATTTGTATTTTTGAAAAATCTAACATTCAATGCCTGTAGACAACATGCGGTTAGATCTTTCTTGTGCATGTCCTTTCTGAAAAACTATTTGCCTTTTGTTTGGCTTGCTTAATCCTTTCACATTTAATCTTATTATTAATATAGTTGGATTTGAACCTGACATTTTTTGTTGTTTTCTGTCCATGTCCTTTTTGTTCCTCTATTCTTCCCTTGCTTTCTCTTTATGCTTTAACATTTTATAGCATAACATTTTAATTTCTTTAATGATTTTTTTTCACTATACTATGGAATTATTTTCTTAGTAGTTACTCTAGCACTTGCCGTAAACTCCTTAAACTATCACAATTTATTTCACATTAATACTAACTTAATTCTAATGAAATAACAATAAAATATTATAAAGCTCTATTACCTCTTCCTTTTTGTACTATTTATAGTTATACATAGGACAGCTTAATATGTTAAAAACTGAACATTAAATTTTCATAATTACTACTTTCTATAATTTATGTCTTGAAAAAATATGAGAGAAAAAGTGAAAGGGTAAATTTATAGTTTTTTAAATTAATATTCTTATTTACAATTTCTGATTCTCTTCATTTGTTCTTGTTTTGTTGAAAATGGGATATTTTAAATAATATAGTTTAATAACTGTGGATTCTGATCTCCATCTTGGGGCATTTGTTTTTTTGTTAGTAACTTTGTCATCTTTTTTATTGAAGTCTATTTCCTTTGCACCAGAAATTTTTGATGTTGCTCTTTATGGGGCACAGCCTTGGATATGCACAGTTATCCTTGGGTGAAGTGAGTATTAGATTGACAGTGGCAGCACTGGCATTTTTGCTACTACAGCACTATTTAAAAAGGTAGTTCTACAAGCAGGGTAAGCCTCAAGATAGGTTTGATAATTGAAGGCAATTTCAAGACCAGCAAACACTTGACAAGTACAGTACCTTTTTTCTATCCTTAGCTTATTGCAATCCAGGTTTTTAACTGGATACAGCCTCAAATTATTTTTCTCAATTGAGTACTTCAAATAGGTATTACCAATCTGTCGAATATGGCCTTAATTTAACATCTCTAAGCTAAGCAAAATCTCTCATACATTCGTTAAATATTTCTAGAGCATTGATCTACGTCCTCGAAAATGTATGCATTAGAACAGGATATGCAGTTTTATGAATTTTAGATTATGTATCTAGACTGAAATTGTTATATATATTTATTTTTAAAAAGAGTAAGGGGCAGAGGACCTGAGGCAGAATTTCTCAAATTATTATATACTTCAGAATTACCTTGTTTAAGATGAAGATATGTGAATGTCTATTCTCAGAGAATCTGATTTCAGTAATTTAAGGGTAGACTTAAAGATATGCATTTCTAATAATCTCTTCCACTAATTTTGGATGCAGAAAATTCCCTGGCAAAATTTTTTAAAAATCTTGTCTGAGGTAACTATATTGCTTATCAGAAGTATGAGTAGGAGATTGAAAGAGTCACTTTTTAATTTCCCTAAAAAGGAGAGTTAAGTCTTCTTTTCCCACCATAAAGGCCAACTTTCCAAATTCTAAGATCAGGAAATCAGTAGCTGCATTTTCATATATCTAGAAGGTAGAGGAAAGAGAAATACAGAGACAGCAGGAATAATTGGTAGAAGAAAAAGATGATGCTAGAGAGAGAGATAACTTGATTCTATTCAATGGATGCTCAAAACAAGGATATATTTCATTACCATTGTAATACTTCATATAAACTTGTGTTTTTCTCCCATACGTTATGTAATCTGAAAGCAAGGAGTACATATATGAAATATTTGAATATTATAAAGACTATACAAATACACAGAAATTTTTTTTGGCATATATAATGATTGCCTTTAGGAAATTCCCCATCATTTCCATGTTTCAGAAAACCCCAAAGTTGAATCTTTGACATAACATTTAACATAAAAATATATGAAGTTATTCACTCATTGTTTTAGTTTTTATTTACAGTATATATTTTCCCAGGCATCAAAATACTTTAATTCTACAAAAGAGTGAAAGGTTTATATGAAGAAAAATAATTTGCTTTTCAAAAATGGAAAAATGATAATCAAATATATTATCATTTTATACATTCTTTTGTCATTGTTATTTAGGCAAATCTACAATAAAAAGGTTAGAAATTTGTATAACCCTAGATAGCCCAGGAAGGAATTACATTGTATAATTAGTTTCATTTTTAAAACTTTCCTACAGCAAATGAGGCAATCATGTATTACAATTACCATTGAATTTCATCCCATCCTCTCCTTATAGGTGATAAGCCACCATTTTTAGTAGTTGACCCAAAAGCTACCTTCTAAATTTTCCTAAAATTGATACTTAGACCATATCTTCATCTTGATAGCAACTATAGATGAAATATTTCTATTTCAAAAGTGTCAAATTGCTTCCCTGAGATGGAGATAATCTGTACTTTCAAATATGATCACTGCCCATGTTAATTTCAAGCATTGTAAATCCAACAGTTAAATCTGTCTATAAAAATATTTTTGTTAAAATATTGAATGTAATGAGAAGATATAAATAAAATAATTCAATTCACAGAGGAAGGTTAAATTCTAATTACTAAGCTGTAGTTTGAGTGAAAATTAACTTTCCTCCATAGTTTGATATCCTTACACATTTCTTTTAATCATACAGTATTTAATGTAATGACTTTTCTAATTATAAGATCAATCCATGATTATATAGAAGATGAAAAATATGCATAAAACAAAGCAACTGGAATGCAAGTAATACATAATATTATTACCCCCAAATAGATGCTATTTATGTATTTGTGCATTTATCTTCTTAGTGTATATGCACTCAAATATTAGTGATCATTTGCATATTCATTGTCTATAGCCCAATTAATACTCTGAAAAAATTCACAGCTTGAGGCTATGCTGATCAAACTCCCCATCCTTTTTTAAACAGAGTTATGAACAGGTAATTTTCATGCCTAAAAGAAGCTAATAGATTGGTTATTTATATGAAAAGTTTGAGAGTCTGAGTTGCATAGAAGTGAACACCACAGATAAAGTAGCTTACTGAAAAACAGCTATGGAGCCACCATACACGTCAATTTCATGCTTATTACTCTGTCTCTGATTTACATTTTCAAATTATTTTGAAATAATTATACATTCACAGGAAAGTACAAAGAAATGTATGGGAAGATCCTAGGCACCTTTTACTCAGCTTCCCTCAGTATTAACATTCTGCATAATAACTAGTGAAATATCAAAACCAGGAAATTGACCTGGTACAAGCCACAGATCTGTTTCAAATTTCCCCAGTTATACATGCATTTATTTGTGTGTTTACTTGTGTTATTCTATGCAATTTTATCATGAATAGCTTACAGTAACCACAACCACAATCATGAGACTCTACCATAGAAACTAGGCTCCCTTCTGCCACCCCCTTAATAACCAGACCCTCACCCATTGGTCTAGCAACCATTCACCTGTTCACTGTCCCTATAACTATGCTATTTCCTAAATGTTACATAAATGGAATAATATAGTATTTCTCCTTTTGACATTGGCTTTTTTGCTTAGAATACTTTTCTTAAGATTCATCCAAATTTTTGTTTGCATTAACAGTTTGTTCATTTCATTTCTGAGTAGACCTCCAAGGTATGGATGTTCCACATTTTGTTTAACCATTCATCCATTGAAGAATATTTAAGTTTTCAGATTTTGGCCATTAGAAATAGAATTGCTCTGAACATTTAGTATACAAGTTTCTAGGAGAAAATAAGTTGTCATTTCTCTGGAATACATATCTGAGTGTGCACTTGCTGGGTCATATGATAAGTTCATTTTTTAGGTTTAAAAAGAACTTTCAAAGTGGGTCTCTTATTTCACTTCACATTAGAATATATGAGGGTCTGAATTCTCTAAATTCCCATCAGTATTTGGTGTTATCATTTTTAAAAAAAATTTATTTTTAAATAATTTCAAACTTACATGAAAATTGCAAATATAATACGAAAACAACACATAGAAGACTAATGCACCCCCATGCAGATACCCAAATTTACCAACTATTAGCATTTTGCTACATTTGATATGACATTCAATCTAATTATATCTAGTTATCATATGTATTTATCTATCTGTATCTAATCTCCTCTACCTGTCAACTATCATCTAAGCATTTGAGAGAAGGTTGTATACATCATTCTTCTCTAATATTTAACACTGCCATGTATCTTTCCTTAGAATAGCCAGCCACATTCGCACTTATATAATCAGCAGCACTACTTATACTTGCTAATATGTGTTAACATCAACTCTATCCATTTCCACATTTACAATCCACCTTATTTAACATTCTACATACATTCAGCATCAGATCCCCCTTCTCAAACCCCTATTCTACTTCCTAGTAATTATACTCTAGAATTTAAATCCATGAGTTTACCCATTGTATTTAGTTCATATTAGTGAGACCATAAAATATTTGGTCTTTTCTGTCTGTCTTATTTCACTCAACATAATATCCTCAGGGTTCTTCCATGTTGTCACATGCTTCCCAACTTCATCTTTTCTTACAGCTGAATAGTATTCCATTCCATGTACATACCACATTTTGTTTATCCATTCATTGGTTGATGAACACTTGGGTAGTTTCCATCTTTTAGCAATTTTGAATAATGCCATCAGCTATGAACATCAGTGTGCAAATGTCTGTTAGTTTCCTTGCTTTCAGTTCTTCTGAATATACACTTAGTAGCAAGATTGCCAGATCATATGGCAGTTCTATATTTAGCTTCCTGAAAACGATCAAACTTTCTTCCATAGATGCTGCACCATTTTACATTCCCCAAAACAGTGAAGGAATGTTCCTATTTCTCTGTATCCTGTCCACCACTTGTTTCTGTTTTGTTTTTGTTTTAATAATGTCCATTCTGTAAGGCATGAAATGATATCTCATTGTAGTTTTGATCTGCATTTCCCTAATGGCTAGTGATGTTGACCTTCTTTTCACATGCTTTTTGGCCGTTGGTGTTTCTTCTTTGGAAAAATGTCTCTTCAAGTCTTCACCATTTTTAATTGGATTGCCTGTTTTTTATTGTTGACTTGAATGATCTCATCATGTAACATGGAGGTCAAGCCCTTATCAGGTATGTGGTTTCTGAAAATTTTCTCCCATAGAGTAGGCTGCTTTCTTGCCATCTTAACAAAGTAATTAGAAGCAAAAAAAAAAAAAGTGTTTAATTTTGAGGAGGTCCTTTTTATCCATTTTTTTTTTTTTCATTTGTTTCTCCTGCTTTGGGTGTAAGGTTTAAGAAACCACCGCCTACCATAACATCTTGAAGATGTTTCTCTACATCTTCTTCTAGGAAATTCATAGTTCTAGCTTTTATATTTCGGTCCTTGATCCATTTTTAGTTAAAATTTTTATATGGTATGGGATAAGGGTCCTCTTTCTTTTTTTTAGTTATTAATATCCAGTTATCCCATTTGTTGAATAGACTGTTCTAACATAGCTGGGTGGGTTTGACAGCATTGTCAAAAATTACTTGACCAAAGATATGAGGAGCTATTTCTAAATTCTCAATTTGATTCCATTGGTCAATTGGTCTATCTTCATGCTCTATCATGCTATTTTTACAACTATAGTGAAGTAATATGCTTTAAAGTCAGGAAATGTGAGTGTGCCCACTTTGTCCTTATTTTTTATGAAAATTTTGGCATTTGGGGTTCCTTACCCTTCCAAATAAATTTGTTAATTGGCTTTTCCAATTCTGTAAAACTGGAAACTGGTGAAAATTTTATTGGTATTGTGCTGAATCTGTAAACAAATTTAGGTAGAATTGATATCTTAATGACATTTAGTCTTCTAATACATGAATATGGTTTGTCTCTCCATTTATTTAGGACTTTTTGGATTCCGTTAACAATGTTTTATAGCTTTATGAATACAGGTCCTTTATTTTCATGGTTAAGTTTATTCCTAAATATTTTATTGTTTTTGTTACTATGGCAAATGGAATTTTTTTCTGACTTCCCCCTCAGATTTTTCATTGGTAGTGTATACAATGACTACTGATGTTTTCATGTTAATCTTGTATCTGGCCACTTTGCTGAACTCGTCTATTAGTTCTAGTAGCATTGTTGTGGGTTTTGGGTGATTTTCTATGGATAAGATCATATCATCAGGAAATAGTGAAAGTTTTATTTCTCCCTTTCCTATTTGGTAGCCATTTCTTTCTTTCTTTCTTCTTTCTTTTCTTCTTACTGCTCTAACTATAACTTTTAGCACAATATTGAATAACAGTGGTGACATTGGGCATCCTTGATTTCAGCAGGAAAGTTTTCAGTATTTCACCACTGAGTACAATGTTAGCTGTGGGTTTTTCATATATGCACTTTGCCACATTGAGAAAGATTTCCTTCTTTTCCTATTTTTTGGAGAGTTTTTAACAACAAAGGATATTTTATTTTGTCAAATGCCTTTTCTGGGTCAATCAAGAGGATCATGTGATTTTTCTTCTTCAATTTATTAATGTGGTGTATTATACTGATTGATTTTTTGTGTGTTGAACCACCCTTGCATACCTGGGATAAAACCCACTTCATCATGGTATATTATCATTTTAATGTGCTTTTGGATTTGTTTTGCATGTATTTTGTTGAGGATTTTTGCATCTATATTCACTAGAGATATTTGTCTATAATTTTTCTTTTTTTTTTTTTTTGTAGTATCTTTATTTGACTTCAGTAGTAGGGTGATGCTTGCTTCATAGAATAAGTTTGGTAGCATTCCTTTATCTTTAATTTTTTTAAAGAGCTTGAGCAAGATAGGTATTAGATCTTTGAATGATTGATAGAATTCATCCTGTGAAGTCATCTGGTCCTGGGCTTTTCTTAACTTTTGGTAAGTTTATGATGACTGTTTCAATTTCTTTACTTGTGATTGGTTTGTTGAGATCTCCTATTTCTTCTAGGGTCAATGTAGATTGTTTGTGTGTTTCCAGAAATGTGTCCATTTTGTCTACATTCTCTAGTTTGTTGGATACAGTTGTTCATCATATCCTCTTATGATCTTTATTTCTGCAGGGTCAGTGGTAATGTCCCCTGTCTCATTTCTGATTTTACTTATTTGTATCTTCTCTCTTTTTTTTTTTTTCTTTGTCAGTCTAGCTAAGGGTTTGGAGATTTTGTTGCTTTTCTCCAAGAACCAACTTTTAGTTTTGTTGATTCTCCCTATTGTTTTGTTGTTGTTGTTGTTGTTCTCAATTTCATTTGTTTCTTTGTTAGTTCTTTACTTTTGCATGTTTTGGGATTAATTTGCACTTTTTCTAGTTACTCCAGGTGTTTTGTTGGGTCTAAGATTTTAACTCTTCTTTCTTTTTAATGTAAGCACTGAGGGCTATAATTTCCCCTTTCAGTGGTGTCTTTGCTGTATCCCATTTTTTTTTTTTAATAATTATTATTTATTTTTAATTTTTAAAGAAGTTTTAGATTACATAAATGCTACATAAAAAATATAAGGGATTCCCATATGTCCCACTCCCTATCTCTCCCATACTTTCCCACATTAACAATGTCCTTCATTAGTGTGATACATTTGTTACAATTGATGAACCCATATTGAAGCATTGCTACTAACCATGGACTACAGATTACATTATAGTTTACACTTTGTCCCACACAATTTTGTAAATTATAACAAAACATACAATGGTCTGTATCTTACACTGCAATGTCATGCAGGACAAATCCAATGTCCCAAAAATGCCCCTATATTATACCTATTCTCCCCTCTCCCATCCCTCAGAACTTTGATGGCCACTGCCTTTACAAAAGAGCCAAGTCTATAAAGCTACTAGAAATTAATGGAGGGATGTTGTAGAAGGAAATGGTTTCATAAACTTTATGCTCAAAGCATGAGCAACAAAAGAAAAAATAGATAAGTGGGACCTCCTCAAAATTAAAAACTTTTAAGCTTCAAAGAAGTTTGTCAGGAAAGTGAAAAGGCAGCCTACTCAATGGGAGAATATATTTGGTAACCAACTATCCAATAGGGGCCTAATCTCCAGCATATATAAAGCAATCCTACACCTCAAAAATAAAAAGACAAACATCCTATTTTAAAAATGGGCAAGAGAGTGAATAGAAACTTCTCCAAAGAAAAAATACAAATGGCTAATAAGGACATGAAAAGATGCTCAACATGACTAGCTATTAGGGAAATGCAAGTCAAAACTCAATGAGATATCATCTTACACCCATTAGACTGGTAGCTATTAAAAAAACAGAGGACTGCAAGTGTTGGAGAGGATGTGGAAGAAAGGGAATTCTTGTCCACTGCTGGTGGGAATGTAGAATGGTGCAGCCATTTTGAAGGGCAGTTTCTTCAGGAAGCTAACTATATAGAACTGCTGTATGATCCAGCTATCCCATTGCTGGGTATATACCCAGAAGAATTGAAAGCAGGGACATGAACAGATATGTGCACACCAATGTTCATTGTGGCATTATTCACTATTGCCTCTCTCATTTCCCATAGGTTTTGATATGTTGTGTTCTCATTTTCATTTCTCTCAAAATAATTATTGAATTCTCTTGCCATTTCTTCTTGGACCCACTGATTACTTAAGAATGTACTCCATATTTGTAAATTTTCCCTTTTTCTGACTGTTATTGAAAGGATTTTGTATTATTTCAATCTTTTAAAATTTATCAAGTCCTGTCTTATGACTCAATATATGGTCTATCCTGGAGAAGGATCCATGAGCACTTGAAAAGAATGTACCTCCTCCTCTTTGGAAGTGCAATGCTCTGAAGATATCTGTTAGGTCTATTTCATTTGTCATATTATTCAAGCTCTCTGTTTCTTTATTTATTCTCTGTCCACATGTTCTATCCAACACTAAAATGGTGTATTTAAGTCTCCAACTATTATTGTAGAGACGTCTATTTCTCTCTTCAATTTTGCCAGTGTGTGTCTCATGTATCTTGGGGCACCCATGAGAGGTGAGTAAATATTTATTATGGTTATTTCTCCTTGATGAATTGCCCTTTTTATTAATACATAATGATCGGGAAGCGGCTGTGGCTCAATCAGTAGGGCTCCCGTTTACCATATGGGAGGCCCCGGGTTCGGTTCCCGGGGCCTCCTGGTGAAGGCAAGCCCGCCCACACAGCGTGGTTAGCTGACCCAGCGAGCACAAGCAGCAAGGGGGGGATAAATGAATAAATAAATAAAATCTTAAAAAAAAAAAATACATAATGACCTTCTCCATCTCTTATAACAGTTTTACATTTAAAGTCTATTTTGTCCGATATTAGAATGGCTAATTGATCATGGTGTATTATTTTTTTAATGCATTGTTGAATTTGGTTTGTAATAATATTTTGTTGAAACTTTTTTCGTCTAAGTTTATGAGAGATGTTAGTCTGTATTTTTCTCCTTTAAGGATCTTTATACCTAGTTTTGGTATCAGAATGATATAGGATTAATGAAATGTTTTCTGAGGTTTGTAAAATTAGTGAAACATTCTCTGAGTGTTTGCTAACATTCTTCAGTAAGCTATCTGGGTCTGGATATTTCTTTTGGGGTAGATATTTAATTACAACTTTAATATATTTATTATTTATAAGATTATTTATTTAGGTAATCTACTTTATCTCACCTCAGTTTTGGTGCTCTGTAGTTTTCAAGGAATTTATCTATTATAAGTTGTTGAATTTATAAGCATACAGTTGTTAATAATGTCATTTATTATATTTTTAATGGCTGTAGGATCTGTTGGAATATCCCTATTTAATGCTGATAGTGATGATGTGTGTCTTCTCTGTTTTTATCTTGGTTTATCTTATTAGAGTATAATTAATTTTTATAATTTTTTCACATAATCAACTTTTTTCCTTTTTAATTCACTCCTAATTTCTTGTTTTCAATTTCACTGGTTTCTACTCTTATCATTATTAGTTTCTTCCTTCTTCAAATCTTTATGTTTGTTTATTTTTCTTTTATTTTCTAGATTATTGGTACAGGAACATCAGTTATTGGTTTGACTCTTTCCCCTTTCTAATATAAGAATGTAATACTATAAATTTCTCTTCCAGTTGCAGTGCACAGATTTTAGTATGGTGTGCTTTCATTTTCATTCTGTTCTGTTCATATTTTTTTAAATTTCCATTCAAATTTCCTCTGACTCAGACATTACTTAGAAGTGTGTTTTTTCCCCCAATATTAGAGATTTTTCTGTTCTCTTTCTGATAGCAATTTCTAGTTAGATTTCATTATGGTAAGAGAGCATCTCTGTATGATTTTAACTATTTTAAAATTTTTTATTGTTTGTTTTAAGACCCAGTCTATTGTCTATCTAGGTGACTGTTATGGGCGCACTTAGAAAAAACGTATATTCTGTTGTTAGGTGAAGTGTTCTATAAATATCATTTAGATCCTCTTGGCTGATGGTATTGGTCAGTTCTTTTATATTCTAGTTGATTTCCTGTACAATACTTCTATCAGTTGTTGAGAATGGGTTATTGAAATCCCCAAGGGGGCAGATGTGGCTCATATGGTTGGGCATCCATCTCCCATATGAAGGGAACTGGGTTCGATCCCGGGAACTCCTGGTAAAAAACAAAAGCAAACAGATTCTGAAATCCCCACATATAATCATGGATTAGTTTGTTTTTCCTTTCAGTTCCATCAGTTTATTATTCATATATGTTCAAGTCCTATTGTTTGCTATATATACATTTTAGATTATTATATCTTCTGGTATTTTAAACTTTTTATCATTATATAATACCCATTTGACAATAGTAATTTTCTTTATTTTATATTAAAGACTATTGTGTCTGATATATTTTGATTAATGATCACAAAATATATCTTTCTCCATCTTTTAATTTCACTGATATGTCATTATGTATGAAAAGAGTTTTTTATAGACAGCACGTATGTGATTCATGTTTTATTTATCCACTCTCTCATTTTCTGCATTTAATTTGTGTATGTAGACTATTTAAGTTGAAAATCATTATTTATATTTTGTGTGACATTTAATTTTTTTTCTAATTGTTCCCTCTCTTTCTCATTCTTCTCTCTTTCTATCTCTCTCTCTTAATCTTTTGCCTCCCTGTTACTTAAGCACTATTTATATTGTGTATTATATATAAAATTTGAAGTAAGTCACTTTGTTCACTTTGTATGATTTCCTTCATTGTTGCTCTGTGCATTACCATATAATTATGCAACTTATCAGAGCTCACTGGTGTCAATATTAAATGAACACTGAAAAAGTGCAAAAATCTTACTTTCATTTAGGTCCTTCTACTCTTGCCACATTTCAAATATGATATCTTAAGTATTTCCATGTAGGAGGTGATATGAATTTTATTTCAACCATAAAATATAACTAATAAATTTCATAAATGAAGAATAGTCTATTATATTTACTCCTAAATTTATCAATTCTATTTCTCTTCCTCACTTCTGAAGTTCTTGACCTATCTTGTTATCTCTTTCTTTCAGAGATAGAGGGTTTCATATATATATGAATATATGTTTATATTTATAGGTATGTTCATAACAAGTTCTTTTAGGTTCCATTCTTCTAAAAATGGCCTTCTTTCCCTTTTCTCCCTAAAGGGTAGTTTCACTGGATGTATTATTCCAAGTTCATAATCCTTTCTTTCAGCACTAGAACAATACTGGGCCATTTCTCTCTCCTTCACAATTTCAAATGAGTAATGCACTATCATTTGTTCTGTTGTTTCTTTATAGGTATTGATCTGTTTCTATCTGGCTATTACTAATACTTTTCTTTGTCTTTACATTTTGGAAGTTTAATTAAGATTCATCACACTGTGTATATCTTTGGGTTTATTCTATTTGGATTTTCACTCAGCTTCTTGTATGTCTAATTTTATGTCTTTTGCCAAATTTGGGGAATTTTAAGTCATTTTCCTAGTCCCACACTCTTTCTTCTCTCCTTCTGGAACTCTGATAATATGAATGCTAGATTGTTTTGATAAAATCTGTGATTATATGTTCATGTGTTACCTTGGCAAAGTTTTGGTGTCCATTTGTTTAGACAAGCAATCACTAACCTGATAATTACAGGGAGACATTTAGTGAATTAAATCATTAGTAAGTTGATCACATCTATAATCAACTGAGGAGTTTGGCTTCAACAACTAGAGGTGTCTCATCCAATCAGGTGAAGCCTTTAAAAGTAGAAGTCTCTTAGCCATAAAAACTCATTTTTATTTAATATTTCCACCCTTGGCCAAGGTCTCTTTCTAAATGCATCACTGGTTGGCACTTGGTAATAAATGTTTCAGTGCCAGTGAGCCACATGTCCAATACTGGGGGAAAGGTATTATGCTTATATGTTGTTGGTCTGTTTATAAGCCAGTTGAGGCCTGAATCTCAGCAGAGTTGCAACACCTACTGTCCAGTCCACTGGACTTGCCCAGAACAAAGAACAAAAGGATGATGATGGACCATGCCCATCCCAAAACATAGAAAGTATCTACAACTGCAAGCAAGACAGTTACATCTATTTGCCTCATGGGATCTAAGCCCCCTTCCAATCACAAATACAGTGGGCATCACAATACCAAAATCCCAAAGACTGAAGAATGAACAAACATAAAGAGGTATGCAACTATGGACTAAAGTAGGCTTATTGTTTTTCTAGTGATGGAAGAACTTGTATCATTGATACAAAGGCAGTGGCTACCAGAGGTTCTGAGGGGAGGGAGAGGGAAGAATAGGTGTAACATGGGGCATTTTTGGGACACTGGAATTGTCTTGCATGACATTGCAATGATGGATAGAGACCATTATACATTTTGTCAAAACCTATAAAATTGTGTGGTGCATAGTGTAAACTATAATGTAAACTATAGACCATGATTAGTAACAATGCTTCAGTATGTGTTCATCAATTACAAGACATGTACCACACTAATGAAAAATGATAATAGGGAAAGTGGGGAAGAGGAGGAGTGATTCCTATTTTTTTAATGAATTTTCTTAATATTGTTTGTTTAGGAATTGTCTTTATTTTGCCTGTAATTTTTTAAACAAATCAATTTTATTGATAAGTATTAATAAAGCATAAATCCATTCAAAGTGTACCATCAATGGTATTTAGTATAATCACATAGTTGTGCATTCATCATTCTAATCAACCCCAGAGCATTTTCATTATTCCAGTAATAATATTAATAATAATACTAAAAAACAACAACCAATCGAACAAACAAAACTTAACACTTCTCAATCTCTCGATGCTTACCCTGCCATACATAGCAGCTATTCTGTTTCTTTCTCTCTAGATTTTTTGTATTTATCTTTTGTAAAACAGCCTTTTATACTTAATATTACCCATATTCTTACTTTATTTGCGGCTTCACTATGTTATACACTCCCATGATACATTTTTTAGCTTTCCTTCAGGTAACATAAATGTCCTTAGGTTTTCCCTTTCAACCACTGTCATACCCCTATAATAGCTCTGCTAATCACAAACAGCATGATGTGCTCTCACCATTTACATTCATTTCCAAAGATTTACAAACAAACTTTTAAACAATTCTGCACAGATTAGCAATTAGCTTTCAATTTTCTATCCTTATTTATTTTCTGGTGACCTATATTCTAATTATTAATTTCATGAGTTTACATAATATATTTATTTCAAAATAGCACAATCATACAGTATTTGTCCTTTTGCATCTGACTTGCTTCACACAACGTAATGCCCTCCAGTTTCATCCATGTTGTCATATGCTTCTTGACTTCATCTCTTCTTATTATTGTGTTACGTTCCATTGTGTGTATACTCCATAATTTGTTTATCCATTCTTCAGTTGATGGAAACCTGTGTTGTTTCCAACTTTTAGCAATCGTTAATAACAGTGTCATGAACATCAGTGTGCAGATGTCAATTCGTGTCACTGCTCTCGGTTTTTCTGGGTAAATACCTAACAATGCTATTGCTGGGTCCTTTGGCAAGTAAGTCTATATTCAACTTCCTTGGGAACTGCCAAACTGTCCTTCACAGTGGCTGTATTATTCTATATTCCCACCAACAGTGAGTAAGAGTTCCTATCTCTCCATACGCTCTCCAACATTTACAGATTTCTGACTTTTTAATAGTGACCAGTCTAATAGGTATGAAATGATATCTAATTGTAGTTTTGATTTGCATTTCCCTAATTGTTAGTATGTTGAACATTTTTTCATGTGTTTCTTCACCATTTGTATTTCTTCTTTGGAAAATTATCTTTACAAGTCTTTTGTGCATTATTTAACCAGGTAGTTTCTCTTTTTATTGATGAGTTGTATGATCTCTTTATATTTCATTAATATTAAACCATTATCAGATATTTGATTGCCAAATATTTTCTTCCATTGAGTTGGTGGCCTTTTCACCCTTTTGACAAAGTCCTTTGATGTGCTAAATTGTTTGAGGAGGTCCTATTTATGGATCTTTTCTTTTGTGCTTGTGCTTGGTTGTAAAGTTTAAGAAACTACCACTTACCACAAAATATTGAAGATGTTTTCCAACATTTTCTTCTAGGAGTTTTATGGTTGTTGCTTTTATATTTAGGTTCTTGGTCCATTTTGAGTTAATTTTTGTATAAAGTGTGAGGTAGGGGTCCTCTTTCTTTCTTTTGGCTATGACTATCCAGTTCTCCCTGCAGACTGCTCTGACCCAGATAGGAAGGCTTGATAGCCTTGTTAAAAATCACTTGACTATAGAGGTAAGGGTCTATTTCTGAGTTCTCAATTTGGTTCCACTGGGCAATATGTCTGTCTTTATGCCAGTACCATGTTGGTTTTCTTTAGCATTGTAGCTAAGTAAATTGCTTTAAAGTCAAGAAGTGAGAGTTGTCCAACTGCGTTCATCTTTTTAAAGACATTTTTGGCTATTCTGGGCCCCTTACCCTTCCAAATAAATTTTGCCACTGGCTTTTTGATTTCTGCAAAAAAGGCTATTGGGACATTTATTGGAGTTGGGTTGAAACTGTAAATCAGTTTGGGTAGACTTGACACCTTAACGATGTTTTGTCTTTCAGTCCATGAACATGGAATGTCCTTCCAGTTATTAAGTCTTCTTCAGTTTCTTTCAGCAATGTTAATAGCTTTCAAAATCCAGGTCTTTTATGTCCTTGGTTAAGTTTATTACTAAATATTTGATTGTTTAATTGTTATTATCAATGGATTTTTTTTTCTGAATATCTCCTCAGATTGCACATCAGTAATGTATAGAAATGCTATTGATTTTTGTGCATTAATCTTGTATCCCACCAATTTGCTGTACTAGTCTATTCATTTTATAAGGTTTGTTGTGGATTTTTTCAGGATTTTTTAGATATATCATCATCAAATAGTGAAAGTTTACTTCTTCCTTTCCTATTTGGATGCCGTTTATTTCTTTATCTAGCCTAATTGCTCTAGCTAGAACTTCTAACATAATATTGAATAATAATGGTGACAGTGGGCATCCTTATCTTGCTCCTGATATCAGTGGGAAGTTTTTCAATCTTTCACCATTGAGTACAATGTTAGCTGTAAGTTTTTCATATATGCACTTTACTGTATTGAGTAATCTTCCTTCTTTTTTAATTTTTCAATTTTTTTTATTTATAAAGAAGCTTTAGATTACATAAATGTTATATAAAAAATATAAGAGATTCCAATATGCCCCCAGTGCCTCCCACACTCTCCCACACCAACAACATCCTTCACTAGTGTGGTACATTTGTCACAACAAATGAACACATACCAAAACACTGCCACCAACTGTTCATCGGATTCACCCAGGAAAACTAACAATAGATGATGATGGACAAAGCCCATACCAAGGAACAGGGAGTGTTTACAACTGCGAGAAAAATTCCTTCTATTCCAATCTTTTAAAGAAGTGTTTTTAACAAGAAAGTTTACTGTATTTTGGCAAATGCCTTTTATACATCAATCAGGAAGATCATGTGATTTTTATTCTTCAATTTATCAATGTGGTATATTAAACTAATTGATTTTCTTGTGTTGAAACTCCTTTGCATACCTGGGATAAAACCCACTTGATTGTGGTGTATAATTGTTTTAATGTGCTACTGGATTCAGTTTGTAATTATTTTATTGAGGATTTTTACATCTATATTCATTAGAGATACTGGTCTATAATTTTCTTTTTTCATAGTATCTTTATTTAGTTTTGGTATTAGGGTGATGGTTGCTTCATAGAGTGAGTTTGGTACTGTTCTTTCCTGTTCAATGTTTTGGAAGAGCTTGTGCAAGATTGTTGTTAGATATTCTTTGAATGATTGGTATTCATCTGTGATACCTTCTGGTCCTAGATTTTCATCTTTGTGAGGATTATGATGACTGTTTCAAACTCTTCATTTCTGATTGGTTTGTTGATGTCTTCTATTTCTTCTAGGGTCAGTGTAAGTGGTTTGTGTGTTTCTAGGAATTTGACCATGTTGTCTAAATTGTCTAGTTTTTTGGCATAGTTGTTCATAGTATCCTCTTATGACCTTTCTTATTTCTGCAGGGTCAGAGGTAATGTCTCCCCTCTCATTTCTGATTTTATTTATTTACATCTTCTCTCTCTTTTTTTTTTCTTTGTCAGTCTTATCAAAGAACCAACTTTGGTTTCATTGATTCTCTCTATTATTTTTCATTCTCAATTTCATTTATTTCTGCTCTGATCTTCACTATTCCTTTCTTTCAACTTAGTTTGGGATTAGTTTGCTGTTGTTTCTCTAGACCCTCCAGGTGTGCAGTTAGATCTTCGATTTTAACCTTTCCTTCTTTTTTAATGTACAAATTGAGGAGTACAAATTTCCCTCTCAGCACTGCCTTTGCAGGTTTTGATATGTTGATATGTTTGATATGTTGTGCTCTCATTTTCATTCATCTCAAGATATTTGCAGAATTCTCTTGCAGTTTCTTATTCGACCCAATGATTATTGATTATTTAAAAGTGTGTTGTTTAATCTCCACATATTTACGAATTTTCCTTTTCTACTCCAGTACTGATTTCTAGCTTCATTCTGTTATTATCATGGAAAGTGTTTTGTATGGTTTCAATATTTTTAAATTTATTCAGACTTTTCTTGTGAACCCAAATATGGTCTATCTTGGAAAACGATCTGTGAGCACTTGAAAAGAATGTATATTCTGCTGTTTGGGGTGCAATGCTCTATAGGTGTCTGTTGGGTCCAGTTCATTTATCCTATTATTCAAGCTCTCTGTTTCTTTATTTATCCTATGTCCAGATGTTCTTGCCAATGCTGAGAGTGGTGTATTGAAGTCTCCAACTATTAATGTAGAGATATCTATTACCCCTTTCAGCTTTGCCAATGGGGGCTTTGTGTATCTTGTGGCACACAATTTAGGGGCATAAATCTTTAGCATATTTATTTCTTCTTGGTGATTTGCCCAGTTTTATTAATATGTAATGACCTTCTTCACCCCTATAACAGTTTGCATTTAAAATATATTTTGTAAACACTAAGTTCCAATTTTTGACGAATAAGATCCAGACTTACTTGCAATAATATTGAAGGCTTAACATATTTACCTGTTTTCTTTTATTGGGCACTGCTTGTGTTCTTGAGGGATTCTTGTCCTTCTAGTTCAGAACTTTGCAGAACTCCCCAAGATGGGAGTTTAATATTTTTTTTTTTTGTTTATTGTGTGGGTCTCCACCTACTGAGATGGCACACTATGACAAGATGAAGACTAACATTTTCCACAGAAGCATGTCCCAGGTGCACACTATCCTGTATATCACCCCAAACTTGATACCTACAGCAGTAATCCTCCCCTGCCATAATTTTCAAAAGAACATTCCCAACATTGTAGTTTTAATGACAGACTTTCAAATCCCCACAGTTCACCTGCTCTTTCCTACATCCCTCCTCCCAGTTCCATGGGTATTTTTACCACAAACTCCTATCCTAATCTCCCCTCACAGTCCAACACCACTGAACCCAAACACATCACTGCACCATTGTTATGCCCATACATTGCCCAACCACACTTTTCCACCTTATCATAGATTTTGCCCATATGTGCATTAGCTCACCACCCTCTACTACCTTTCTGACTCATATAAACCAATTCCCAGACTCTAGGTCTGTGAGTCTGCTCACGTTGCTTAATTCATATCAGTGAGGTCACGTAATATTTTTCCTTTAGGCCTGGCTTACTTCACTTAACATAAGATCTTCAGGATTTATCTATATTTTCCCATGCGTTAATACTACAGTTGTTCTTACAGCTAAGTAATATTCCATTGTATGTAGATACCACAGTTTGCTTATCCATTCATCTATTGATGGACATTTGGGTTCCTTCCAACTTTTGGGAATATTGAATAATGACTCTATGAACATTGGTGTGCATATATCTGTTCATGTCCCTGCTTTCAATTCTTCTGGGTACATATGCAGTAGTGGGATTGATGGATCATATTACAGTTCTACAGTTAGCTTCTGAGAAAACGTAAAACTGTCCTCCACAATGGCTGCACCATTCCACATTCCCACCAGCAGTGGATAAGTGTTCCCTTTCCTCCAAATCCTCTCCAACACTTGTAGTCCTCTGTTTTTTAATAGCTGCCAATCTAATGTGTATAAGATGATATCTCATTGTAGTTTTGATTTGCATTTCCCTTATAGCTAATGATGTTGAACATCTTTTCATGTGCTTTTTAGCCATTTGTATTTCTCTTTGAAGAAGTGCCTATTCAAATCTATAACCCATTATTAAATGGATTGTTTTTCTTTTTCTTTTTGAAATGTAGGATTTCTTTATATATACTGGATATTAGGCCCTTATCGGATAGATGGCTATCATATACATTCTCCCATTGCATAGACTGCCTTATCACATACTTGACAAAATCCTTTGAAGTGCAAAAGTTTTTAATTTTGAGTAGGTCTTATTTGTCTGTTTTTTTTTTTTTGTTGTTGTTGTTGTTGTTGTTGTTGTGCTTTGGGCATAAAGTTTACAATACCATTTCCTACTACAAGATTTCATAAATGTTTTCCTACCTTATTTTCTAAGAGCTTTATGGTCCTGGCTCTTATATTTATATCTCTGATCCATCTTGAGTTAATTTTTGTATAGGGCATGAGATGGTGATTCTCTCTCATTCTTTTGGATATTGATATCCTGTTTTCCAAACACCATTTGTTTAAGAAGCCATTCTGTTTCAGTTGAGTGGGCTTGTTGGGCTTGATGAATGTCATTTGACTGTATGTGAGGATCTATATGAGAACTCTCAATTCTGTTCCATTCGTCAGTATGTCTATCCTCGTGCCAATATCATGCAGTTTTGACCACTGTATCTTTGTAGTATTTTTAAAGTTAGGTAGTATGATTTCTTCAATTTTTTTTTTCAATATATCTTTGGCTATTCAGGGCCCCTTGCCCTTCCAAATAAATTTATTATCTTTTACAATTCAGTACAAAATGCTGTCATAATTTTTATTGGGATTGGATTAACTCTGTAAATCAATTTGGATAGGAAAGACATTTTAATGATGCTTAGTCTTCCAATCCATGGACATGGAATATTCTTCCATTTATTTAGATCTTCTTTGATTTCCTATAAAAATGTTGTGTAGTTTTCTGTGTATAAGTACTTACATCTTTAGTTAAGTTTATTCCTAGGTATTTGATTCTTTTAGTTGCTATTTTAATGGAAATTTTTTCTCAATTTCCTCCTCAGATTTCTCATTATTGGTGTATAGAAATGCTACTGATTTTGGCATGTTGAATTGTACCCTACCACTTAACTGACCTCATTTGTCAGCTCCACAAGTTTTGTTGTAAATTTCTCAAGGCTTTCTATGTATAGGATTATATCATCTGCAAATAGTGAAATTTTTTCATTCTTCCTTTCCAATTTGGATGCTTTTTATATATTTTTCTTGCCCAAGTGCTCAAACAAGTATTTCTAACACAATGTTAAGAGTGATGACAGTGGGCTTCCTTGTCTTGTTCCAGATCTTAGAGGGAAAGCCTTAAACATTTCATCATTGAATATGATGTTAGCTGTGGGGTTTTTCATATATACTCTTTATCAGGTTGAAGAAGTTTCCTTCTATTCCTATCTTTGAAATGTTTTTATCAAGAAAGGGTGCTGTATTTTGCCAAATACTTTTTCTGCATCAATAGAGATGACCATGAGATTTTTTTTTTCTTTTCATCTGTTAATTTGGTGTATTACATTGATTGATTTTCTTATGTTGAACCATCCTTGCATACCAACTTCCTTCCATTGCGGTTAGAGAAATTACTTTGAATAATGTCAATATTTCTGAACTCATGATCATGATGAGTAGGGCCTGGTATGCACTCTATTCTGGAGAATGATCCACGTGCACTTGAGAAGAATGTATATCCTACTCTATTTGGATGTAATGTCCTGTAATGTCTATTAGGTTCAGATCTCTAATGTGTTATTCGAGATCTCTGTTTCTTTACTGATTCTCTGGTGGAGATGTTCTGTCTAATGGTATATTAAAGTCCTCCACTATAATTGTAGAAGCATCATTTCTCGACTTAGTTTTTCCAATGTTTGCCTCATGTATTTTGAGGCACCCTGGTTAGATGCATAAATGTTTATGATTGTTCTTTCTTCTTGATCTATTCCCCCTTTATTAATATAGAGTGTTCTTCTTTGTCTCTTACAATATTTTTGCATTGAAAGTCTATTTTGTCTGATATTATTATAGCTACCCCATATTTTTTTGGTTATTGTTTGCATGTAAAATCATTTTCCATCCATTCACTTTCAACCTCTTTGCATCCCTGGGTCTAATGTGAGTTTCTTGTAGACAACATAAAGATGGGTGATATTCCCTTATCCGTTCTGCCAAGCTTTGTCTTTTGATTGGAGAATTTAACATTCAATGGTATTGTTGTCAAGGCATTAGTTATGTTAGCCATATATCTGTCATATGTTGCTTTTATTTGCTTGATATTATAATGATGGATGCAAGCCATTATATATTTTGTCATTACATACAAAATTTTGCGGTATGGAATATAAACTATAATGTAAACTATAGTCCATGGTTAGGAGCAATGCTTCAATATGTGATCATCAATTGTAACAAATGTACCACACTAAAGTAGGATGTTATTCATGTGTGAAAGTGTGTTTGGGAGGGAGGAGATAGGGTATATGGAAATCCCCTATATTTTTATGTAACATTTATGTAATCTAAACTCATTTAAAAATAAAAATTAAAAATTAAAAATATATATATATATATATATTTTGTCTGCTCTTAGTATCGCTACTCCAGCTCATTTTTGGTTATGGTGCATGAAATGCCTTTTTCAAACCTTACATTTTTAATTTGGCTATGTCCCTACCCTACATCTGAGGTGAGTCTCTTGTAGACAGCATATAGATAGCTCATATATATATATACATACACATATTTTTTAATACATTCTATCAGTCTATATTTTTTGATTGGGGAGTTCAATTCATTAACATTCAATGTTATTATAAAGGCATTACTTACTTCATCCATATTGTCCTTTGGCTTTCTGTTGTCATATCATACTATTTTCTCTCTTTTTACCCTTTAATTTACCCTTCCTAACAATCTTCATTTCTATACTCTTCTCCAAGTCTCTCACCCTTGTTTTTTCCCTTCAGGCGGCAGCACTCCCTTTACTATCTCTTGTAATTTTGGTCTTTTGGTAACATATTCTATCAATTTTTTTTCTCTGTGAAGACTTTGGACTCACAGTCATTTTTGAAGGACAGCTTTGCCTGATACAGAATTCTCAGCTGGCAGTTTTTCTTTTTCCATACCTTAAATACAACATACCATTTTCTTCTCTCTTCCATGGTTTCTGATGAGAAGTTGGCACTTAATTTTATCAAGATGCCCTGAATGTGATGCTTTACCTTTCTCTTGCTGCTTGCAGAATCCTCTCTTTATCTTTGATATTTGTCCTTCTGAATGGTGTCTCATGGTAGGTCTATTGGGGTTTATTCTGTTTGGGGTTCGTCATCCTTCTTGGATAGTCATATTTATATCTTTCATAAGTGTAGGGAAGTTTTCAGTTATTATTTCCTCAAATATTGTTTCTGCCCCCTTTCCATTCTCTTCTCCTTCTGGGACACCAATTAAGCATATGCTTGTGCATTTTGCACTGCCATTCCATTCCCTAAGACCCTGTTCCATTTTTTCATTTCTCTTCTCTTTTTGTTCTCTGTCTTTTTCAGTTCAGATGTTCTGTCTTCAAAATTACTAATTCTGACTTTGAGCAATTCAAATCTGTTTTTATGTGCCACTAATGTATTTTACATCTCATCCATCATGTCTTTCATTTCCAAAAGGTCAATTACTTTTCTTTGCAGGCTTTAATTCTTTATGCTCACCCAGTGTCTTTTTAATATCCTTTTTCTCTTTATTCATATTTTCTTTCATTCTTTAAAGTGATTTAGGAGAGTTGTGTGATTAACATTGATTAATTATCTTAAATCTTGTATCTCTTCAAGATATTTGTTTTGTTCTTTTGGCTGTACCCCCTATATTTTTGATGTAACATTTAGCTTCTTTGAAAAGAAAAAAAGAAGGAAAAATGATATTTTCAACAGTCAGAAAAGAGAGTTTCCATCTCTACTGCAGCCAGCCAACTTCTCTTGGGGGAATTCATTAGAAATATTCATCATCATTCCCAGCTTTCAGCCTACTTTATGGAATTGAAATTGCATCCCCACAGTCATGTGAAACAATTCTTATTTTTAAAAATCTCATAATAGTTACAGTTATCTTCTGTTGGTTCTGTTTCCATATGAAAACCTGACTAATATAATACCCCACAGATCCCCGAGTGTCTGTTCATGTTTTACAGTCTATTTTCTCTCTATTCTTACTTTACTATGTAAGCCAACCAGTGAACTTTTAATTTCAATTTATTTCTTTTTTATAACTTCTATTTCTTTGCTTATATTTTCTATTTTTTCAGTTTTAAGAGATTTGGGGATGGCAGTAGAAGCATTTTTATGACATCTGCTTTAAAATTCATGTCAGATTGTTCCAACATCTGATTCATCTTATTATTAGTATCTGTTGATTGCTTTTTTTCATTCAAATTGTGGTTTCCTTGGTTCTTGATATGACAGGTGATTTTCAATTTATAATGAAGATTTTGATTATCATGATAGTGGGCTTTTTCTGCATCTTTTATGTTAGCAGGGATTTACCCTTTTTAAGATTGGCTTATAGTTCTGACATACTTTGGTGGGCTTCAGATCCAGTGAGAGTTTATCTTTCTGAGTCTTTGTGATAATATTCTAGTCTGCTTCATTCTTCTGGTGCTTCTGGTGCTTTCATTAGATCCCTAATGGAAGAATGAATTTGCTTCCCTGGTTCACCCTCTGTTACTTAGCAAGCTTCTTAGGGTTAGTGGGGCAGGAACTACTAAGTCTGGGTCTCCTTACACCAATCAGTGTAGGTTGGCAAGACACAGGGCTTTACTGTTGCTTCAGCTGAGAGTTTATGGAATGCCTCCCGCCACCTGCTCCCACCTGCCAGGTTGTGGAAAAGAGATTAGATGGTAAGGGTGTTCACTGCTGGCACCACTACCAATGGATTAAACTATCTGCAGGTGTGACAATTGTGTAGCAGTGAGTGCTAGGACTGCTGGGGCTTTGGTGCTGCCACTGATATAAGTGATCAAACTACTGGACCCAGGTTGTTAAATGGAGGCTGCACTGTCTTGGAGCTTCACTATTGCTGATGCAGGCAGAAGGGACCATTCTTGAGGGCTCATCTGTATAGCAGGGACTAAAACAGTCAAGAGCTTCACTGTTATCACTGCTGCTTATGGTTCAGACCATCAAATGGAATAGGGGTTGATACTCCCAACTAGTGACTACTGATTCTTAGTTTGCCTTAGTTGCATCATCTATTAAAAAGTGGAATAACAGGACCTTCCACATAAAACCATTATGAAGTTACTGAACTGTTACATATCAAGCAATTGACACAATATTTTATTGATATATTATGATAATAATAATAATTGTTGTTGTTATTAAATCTTTCCTATTGCAGGTCTAAACAAATCTAGTGGACTTAAAATTTCCCAGGTAGATAAGAATTTACATCTATATCTATATCTATCTACTTATCTATATATTTACTTATGTATCCTGCTACATGGAATGTACTTCAAGAAACACTGGGAATTCACAGAGCTATATGAGAAGTTTCTCGTCTTATATAATTATATAATTTAGGTTTATCCAAATGTTTTCTATGTGTTTGTTTTATCCAGAGCCAGAATTAATTCTACAAAATGAACAATGGTACTAGATATCAGTTAAGAATCATCAAAGTCAACAGACATTTTTAATGCTGTCTCATTAATAAGGTTTAATAGATGATTCATTAGTTATTCAAAGATGACATTGATTTGCAACTTTAAGTTAAAATTCTTAAATTTTATCAATATACTAAATTAAGAAATAATAGAGAAATATTAGACACTTTGTGCTCATCTTGATTACATGTGCCCATCCTTAAATATGTATCACTATACTGTTTTTACAAACTAGATATTTGTGTATGTCTATAGCTATGTATAGATGTCTTTCACATTTAAATGTCAAATCATTGAGAAAGATTAATAACATTTATTTATGTACAATAGGAAAAAATACAACACTCTTTTTCTCTCCATAAGGGCACTGAGATATTTTTATATGTGTAATTGCATTCACTACTTTCAAAGCAGGTTGTTCTTTGTTATTTTCTTAGATTCATAGTTGGCCTGAAGCTTTGCCTTTGTAGCTCTTTTTCAGACTGATCTATCTGCTGCTGCTACTTGCCATTTGTCTACAGCTGTGTTTCAGTGTTTCCTTAAAACATTTTCTCTCCTCTCCCTGCTTTTGACTGACCCAATTTGGTCTTTGATGGAAAAGGAATCTTATTTTATCTCTATGGCTAGAACATTTTTCCTTTCTATGAACTTCCTGAACTTTCTTTCCAATATACTTTCTGTTGTAGCTATACTTGGATATGTCTTATGACTCTTAAGAACTTACTGACTTTAATAAGTACACTAGAACTTCCAAAGAGAAAACTAACACAATATTTTGCATGCACATGAAAAGAGTTCAACAAACATTTGTAGATTAAAGGACTGTCTATGTCTCCATTCTCATTTGACTTCAAAGAGAATTGTATTGATACAGTGTGAAAAGCTATAATGGGAAAATCTGGGCATATATGCTAGATTCAGGAATATTTGGAGAGGTGCTCATATTACAATGGAAAAAGTGGATTCCACCAGCTGTATTCATGTGAGGGGTTCTAATTCAGAGCAATGGTCATTAACAAAACTAATAACTGACCATTATCTAATTTACAGATTGGAGGACCTAACTAATGCCTAGGTTTACAAAAATAAACAAAGATAATTCAAGCTAAATATCTAACTGCTTGGAATAAAGTGGTCAGGAAATAGAAAAACAATGTGACAAAGAACCCAATCAACAGTTTAGTGGATGAAGAGAGATCAAATCGCAATAAAAAGGAAATATAGGCTCTTCCTCAATTTCTTACTTTAGTTCTTGACCTTTTATATAGTTCTTATTAAATCGGGAACTTCTTTCTGACTTTTATAAGCTCTAGAGATTGAAGTGGGTAATTGAGAGTTAAGAAACATAAGAGCACACATAAATGCCGTTGGAAAACATCAAAGGAGGATAAAAAATAAAGTATGCATTTCAATCTTGTAAAGTTGCAATTGTATATAATATAAAAGGCAACATTTTTTTAAAAATTAAAAATAAGCCATGGATTGGGAAAAAGCTTTTTTCATGATATCGAAGTAATAAAGGAATACTATTAACTATACTAACAGAATGTCTACAAAACAATAAGAAAAACAATAAAAAAATTTACAGGTAAAATTTTGGATCAATATTATGAACAGGCAAATCACAGAAGTGACCATTTCAATGGTCAATAAAGTAATGAAATAACACTGAATTCATTATTCTGATTTACATTGATAATTTTGAAGCAAAGTATTGTTTTAAGTATATTATATTAAAAATATTTTCTGTCATCAAATGTATTTGGAAAATTTCCCCAGAACTCTAACTTAGCAAACCCTTACTTAAATCATACACATTATAACTATGAAGTTAAAAAAGATGGGATGATTTTTTGATCGTTTGGATGATTTATAAATTAAATAAAATATTAGGAAGCCTTAGAAAATGCAAGATGTATTATTAACTTAAATTTCTCCCCCAACCAAACACACTTTTTCATTCCTTTCAACCGTATCTCTTTCTTCCTTCATAGACAAGGCTTTTTCAAAAGAGATATCTAGACTTGCTGTTTTTACACCCTTATCTTTATATACTCCTCAAGTTTTCTCTTCCACTCAATATTGAAACATTTTCCTACTACTATGGAGAATTTGCCTGAAAATAGGAGAAAAAAATATCAATTTGTGGTATTACCTTTAATCAGAATTTTACAGCATGTCTTTTCAAAAATATTTCCTTCTCTTGGATGCCATGACATCATGCTCTTCCAAGGATGCTCCTATTATTTCTTCTGTTCCTTGTCAGGCTCCTCTCTCACTTAACTGTGTGAGAATCACATTAAAGATTTATCTATATATCTACTTATATATGCAAAATTCTTCAGAATTTTGTGGTAATCTTTCTGGTAATGTTATTCTTCACTTTTTCTATGAAATTTCTTCCATTTCAGTACCTTTAAGTACCATTTTGTTCATAATAATGAAAAATTTCCTTCCAATCTTATAATCTCATTACAGAGCTCTAGAAACCTATAAAATAACTAATATGTATGAAATGTTGCTTATGTAAAACACTGTGCTCAGCACTCTTTACTTATTTTCTCAGTTCATTTTCAAACAACTTTCTGAAGTAGGTGTTTTAGTTTGCTAGGCTGCTGAGCAGCTAACATAAGATGGATTGTCTTTTAACAATGGAAATTTATAAGCTTACAAGCATACAGCTTTCAGGCCATGAAAATGTTCAAATCAAGGCATCATCAAGAGGACTCTCTCTTCCTGAAACTGGCTGCTAGTGATTCTAGACTATTCTGTCACATGGCAAGGCACATGATGACATTTGCTGGTCTTTCACTTTTCTTCCAGGTGTCATAGCTTTGATGGCTTTTCTCTCTCTTTGTGAGAATTTCATTCTCTTTTAAAGTTCTGCAGTGAAAGGATTAAGACCCACCCTGGGTCACACCTTAACTGAACTTACCTCATCAAAATGTCTTAGTTACAATAGGTTAACACCCACAGAAATGGATTAACTTTAAGAACATGATTTTCTAGGGTATTTACAGTTCCAAACCACAACAGTAGGTACAATTTTTTCATTTATTTATTTATTTATTTATTTTAGAATGAGAAAATAGAAGTCTAAGAAGATTAAGAAATTAACTCAGAGAAAGTGGTTAGAAAATACCTGAGATTTGATAAGACACAAGAAGGTTTGATTCCAAAGTCCCATTCTCTGACTCATTGTTCTGAACTTCTTTAAAATGTGTACATGATGCTCACTTGTACATTGACAGTCCAGGATCCTAGGTTACTCAAAGTAAAAGCTGAAAAGTAAACAATTCTTTCCTCCTCCCCAAATTCCAAAATGATTTTTCCTCATGGTTCTGTTTTCCAGGAATAAGCAATTTATCCAAGTGTCCAGGCCACAAAATTAGGAATGCACTTAATTCTTCTCTTTCTCTCATGCCCACAGAAATAAATTATTAAATCATTTTGATTTAACACCTATAAGTCTCACAAATCTGGCCTATCTTTACCTTTACACTATACCAGAAAAATATCAATTTATTATATTTCTGTACAGATCTCTCACATGTTCCTCCTCCTCTATTTCTCTAACCCAATCATATTGACATAATAGCCAGAATGATAATTTTAACATTTAAATTAGAATATGTACTTTGATAAATAAAATAATTCCTTGACCTGATCTTATCCTAAGAATAAATACAAATTTTAACAAGGAAATTATGAAGCTTATGCTTCTCCAGTCTATTCTTTACTACTTATCCTTTCACTATGTCCTCCAACCTATGGAGTTTTATATTTTTATTTATTTTTATTTTTTTACCTTTCCAACAGGTTATACTTACATTTGCCTCTAGGATTTTGTATATGCTGTTTTCTTACTAGAAACACCCTCTTGCTTTCTTCTTTCTTCTACTAATTTCTACTATGCTTTTACAATTTAAGGTATCCTTGGTAGGGAGAGTAGGTGAGATGCCATAGCTAAGTGCTTCTGAAATATTTGATTTTTTGATATCATGTCTGTTTCACAGTTGGAGCCTCAGTGCCTGGCATGATATTTGTAAAATAATATGCAGTTAATGCATGCTGAATGAATGTATGCATTGTTCATATAATTACTTTTCTCTTTACATTACTTTGTTTTTTTGATACTTTCAAGAACTGTGTGGTAAATGGATTTGTTCACTAGGCTGTTAGATTCTGTAACAAGAGGTAATGTCTTTATATCTACATACCTTATATTTTCCTTCTGAAACTAAGATAATGATAATTAGATAATTTTGAAAGAAAGATGAAATTTTAATCAGCACTGGCTCTTAATCTTTATACTTTTCAGGTATATTTTTCTGAAGTGGAACAAGAGGATATTTGCTTCAAAAAAATGTGTAAAATCCACTAACCTAAAGGCTAACTGTATTTTCTTAATATACAAAATCAATTGGGGTATTAAAAGTATTAATATATGTTTGCCTTATGAAATCCTGGATTATTTTTATATTTTTATTTTGTGCTTAGAGGTCTTAGATCAATTAACAAAACAAATTATGCGCCCTTTTGAAGAGCATGCAACAAAACAGAAAATAGAAAATATTGGTAAGAAGATTAGGAATTGTATCCTCTTTAACTAAATTCAGTGAAGTGATTAACCACAAAATTGAGGCTAAGAGGGTAAAAATGGGTCATAGTGAGGCATTTTTATTCTCCCACCTCCCCTTAGAGTTTTATTTAATTTATATTATTGCTGCTAACAGAAACAGTGTTAGGCACATATACTTACAGTAATAACAGAATTATTACAATCAAGAATAGCCGTGATTTATTTATGGCAGATGCATATAACATTAAAATAAGTATAAAACACTAATAAATGAATAAAATGGAAACTATATTTTAGGTTTTACATTATCTGATAGACTAATTCCATTTTTAAAATGATATAAAATACAAACTTTCCCCCTTAAATGCTTATTTACTTTATAACATGTCATTTTTATTAAGTCAACATTATGTTAATGAAAACACTATTTTTCTATTTTCTTTTTTTTTCTTTTTGAAAACACTATTTTTCATCAAAATAACTTAAAATATTGACTATTTCTTTCACTTTGCCTGAATACAAATGCAACTCTCCAGAGCTAATAAAGCTAAAGAAGTCACAGAGAGGAAATCACTCATGGTTTATCAGTCATTTTTTAAATTATGATGTTAGAAGAGCAAATATTTTTTTAAAAATCACAAAGATTACACAATATCCCTTTATCAATGAAACAAGTATTCAGTTTGTTCTTTTAACAAATATTTTTTCAACGCTTCTTGTTTTACTCTTACCTTTAGTCCTGGATTTTATGCTTTTATCAGAGGGTATGATATTTTGCAGCATATATCTATATATTCTCTTTAGAACCTAGTAAACAACTTGTATTTAAGAGAGGATTACTTGGGTATTTGAATTATTGAACACATTATACTCTTATTCATGACCAATGGGATTGTATGAATATACTAGATTAGAAACTTAAGAGAGTTTAAATTCAGAATTGATAAAGAAGTTTAATGGACTGCATTCTGACCAAGTCTGTGCTCTTGTTTTCAGAAACCTGTGATCTAATGAGTCTGCCAGCAAACATACACTTATATAATTGAAAGCAGATGCAAATGTTTCCTTTTGTTTTTCTTTTTTTATGGAAATGACTTTCAAGTGATTATTTCATCAAAATAAGTTGGCTCTATAAGCTATATTGACTGTGTTTTATATAATATATTCATCCAGAGATATTTTCTTATAGGAATGTGATTTGTGCATAACCAAAGGATCTTTCCCAGAATTATTCAAGTCCAAAAAAAATTTTTAAAACTTCTTTTGAAGGAGAGGAAATACTGGTGTATAATAATGAAATTTAGCATTTATATCAAATATGTTTCTATATACTTTTTAAGGTCTCATTATATGCTAAAATGACTCATGGTTATGTTATTTGATTAAATAAAAATTCATCCCTCTGAAATTTTCTTACTCCATCATGAGAGTCATTTTTTCTCACCATAATGGACACTAAAGAAACACCAGAAAAGATGAAACTTCAGATTTTGTACATATTAATTTGGAATATCATGTACCTGAATAGTAGTCTAAAGTCCCAACATTTCTGTGTGGTGATTTTCTTCCCTTTGCCCCTACCATATAAGTCTAATCATTGATATTCTAAGAGAATTACTCTTGAGTCAAAATAGAGAAATAAAATATGAAGAGAATATTATTTAATTCAGTTTACTGAAAACAATAGTTTTGTTTTATTCGAAATACATGTATTAAAGAAAACTAATTTACTGATTAATATGGAGACTCTTTAAGCTTAGAAAGATGTTAACAAGTTTATTAAAATGCTAATAATTTGTTATTATGAAAATTAAACATTTAATCTCAAATAAATTGATTTTTAAAAGGAACAGAGGCTGATCTAATGAAGATAAATTGATTTTGTCTATGCACAGACCTAGCATTTAAAAAAGCAACTCTACCACGCAAACTTGAACAGGTTACTTTATGTATCATTGTTTTCTCATCTTTAAATTGTATGTAATAATACTCATTTCATACGTGTGTTAGGAGAACGTTAGTGAGGTAATGAATGCATATTGTCTTGCATAATACTAGATAAAGCTGTAGCTTTTTAGTGTGTTTCGGTAGATTTTGTTAGCTTGTTTGTTAATATTAATAAAAGGTGCTAATAATTTTATTGAAATATAGTTGTTTAAAAGGTACATCATCACCAATTTAATATATCATTGGTATTCACAATGTGTGAGTGATAGGCCCTAAGCAGAATTTAAATTATATTCAGAGGCCTATTAAGGGATAGATTTAGGAAAGAAAAGAAGTGAAATGAAGGGTAAATATCAAATAAATGAGACTTTAGAGGCATAATAAATGGCAAGTAAGCAATAATGCAGGATGTTTCACCAAAAGGAAACTGACATAATGGTCTTTGTAAACTTTCAGTGATGACCTGGTTATAAATAATTCTAAGAAATGAATTTCTAGATGTTCCACTTCTGTGTGCAAATATTGCTGATATATATTTACTGACAATGGGCCTGTGGTCTAGACTCCTGTCCTTAAACTTTATCTTTCTTCATTTTTTTCTTTCACACCTCCAATTCATTTTCATTCAAACATAGTCATACCTACACCAATCCTGAATTTTACCGTGGTGCATTCCCTTAGGGTATAAATTAAATACAAGATCAATTTGATTTCAGTTGTTGGTTCTAGTGCTGAGAAAAGGAATTTGACACTAGTGAATTATATACTTCTACAACTTGCGTGGTTTCATAGTTTTTATTTAAACAAAAATTACAGAAGAATGGAGTCATCAGCTGATAGAAAGTGTTAAAAAGAATTTTTGGTGATAAATAAGTTTCATCCTTTCCAAATAATTTAAAAGAATTATAAATTATTAAGTGATATTTATGGTAGCTCGTGTTTCCAAAGATGACTGCAGCAATCTCTGATTTCACATGTCCATTCCAACATGGGATATGCATCACCTTGAATCTGGGCCAGCTTTGTAACCTGTTAGACCAGTAGAATGCGGTAGAAATAAGACTGGATAATTTTCAAAACTGCTTACTAGATGCACAGCTTCTGCCTTTAAAACTTGGGAGGCAGCAACATGGAAGAAAACTGAGAACTCAGATGAAAATCTCAGCTCAACTCTCAGTCATTAACAACTGCCAAACACCTGATGAAAAATTTGGTTCTTCCAGAAACCTAGCATATCAGTGACACCACAAGAAGCAAAACTTTCTGATCGATACAATAAATTATGGGAAGTAACACATTGTGATTGCTTAAGCTTCTGAATTTTGGAATAGTATATTTTATACAGGAGATAATCAAGAAAAAAACTTCTGATGCAAAACTCCTATTAGAGAAATATTTTCTTAGCCCTAATATAAAAAAAAAAAAGCAGAGATATTACTGAACCTTATTTTATACTAGAAAAAATTAACTATTTAGCTTGTAAAGAAACTCACTTCCAATAAAATTATACCTAATTTCTCATATATTTCTCTTTTTAAATCATACTATTATTAATTTTATGATATCTCAGCTCAAAAAAATTTAGTACCTGTTGAAAATGTGAAAAATGCATTTTTAAAAGTTTAATTTAGGTACAAATTTTGTTGGAGAAATGTAAACTAGGATTTTAAAAAGACCTTCAAACAATAAAATACATTACTGTGGCATAAAATTCTGTGGAAGAAACAAAAGGTAATAAAACCTCTAGAAGTAAAAAGATATAAAATTTCTCAATATTAATAACAAACTTGTTCATGGCACTTTAAAATGGATAAGCAAGGTTCTTGAATTTCTAGGATAATGAAAGAGGTTTATTTTATAATGAAAATATTTACAATTCACTTGAAAGTGCAACTTTAAAAATATTTTTGCCTCCTCACATATTTTATTGATAAAAGCTAATAAATATCGATTTTAAAAAACTGAGCCACTAATACATATGTCTGAAAAGAACTTGCATCCAGATAATAAAAAGAACAATTACAGCCTCATAATAAGTGAACAAAATACTAAATAAAATGGATAAAATATTTTTAAATATTATTTTTTGAAGTAATTTGAAATTTAGAGAAAAGTTAAAAATTTAGAGAAAAGAGTTCCTGTATACCATTACCCCAGTAATACTGAAATTTGCATCTTTTATAACCATGGTACATATATCAAAACTAAGATATTAGCATAGGTATAATACTATGAACTAAACTACAGGCACTATTTGTCCTTCACCAGTTTTTCTCCTAATGTCCTAATTTCTGATCCAGTTTCCAATCCAGGATACCATATTGCATTTAGTTATCATGACTCCTTAGTCTCCTTCGATTGGTGACATTTTACTCTTTCTTTGTTTTTCATAATCATGACACTTTTGAAGAGTACTTGTAAGGTATTCATAGAATGCCCATCCATTTGGGTTTGCCCAGGGTTTTCTCATGATTAGACTAGGGTTATGTGTTTTTGTCAGGTGTGTCTACCGTAAAGTTACTTCATACCCTATGCATTAGAAGTAAGTTCATTTATACTAAATCTTTGCAAAGGGTGGGAAAATAGGCTCCTCCTCCTGGAGAGAAGAGTATCCAAGTAAATTATTTGTAATTCTTGTATAATTCGTAACTATTCTTAAATGACTCTTCAACTCCCCAAGAAATGGGCATAAGGTTTTAGCAGAGAGTTAATAAAAGAGGGTAATAAGTATATTAAAAGATGCTCAATGACATTAGTTATCATGGAAATACTAATTAAACTCCCAACTAGATAAAAATGCATACTATTAGAAAGTTTAGAATGAAAAAGACTGACAATACTAATGCAAAGATGTGGAAACCAGAACATTGTGGGTGGGAATATAAAATTATATAGCTACTTTGAAAAACAGTGTAACTCTTATGGAGTTAAATATTCACTTAACAAGAAACCTATCCCTTCCACTTGTAGTTTCTCTACCCTGAAAGGAAAAGAGAACACATATCCAGATATGTAATATACACAAGTATCATAGCAATTTTACAAACAATAGTTAAAAATAGGAAATAGCAAAAATGTTAATCAACAAGTGAAAGCAGGCACAAAATGTGCTGTATCCATACAACGGAATACTACTCTCGGCAATGCCAAAGAAACAAAATATTAATATATGCCACAACATGTATACATTTCAAAATCATTTTGATGAATAAAATAACCCAAACATAAATGAGTACACACTGTATGATTCCATTTACATAAATTTGAGGAGACGCAGCCTAAACTTTATTGACAAAGCGCCTGAGATCAGAGACAGGATTGACAACAAAGGGGTACAAGGAAGCTTTGGGGATGGCAGGAATGTTCTGATTCTTGATTGTTTTTGGTGGTTTCACAGGTGCACGCGTTTGTCAACGCTCACTGAATTGTACATTGTAAAGTATATTGTATATAAATTTAATCTCATTAAATAATATAGGCGAAGGGGCATGGATTTTTCAAAATTATTTTCAGGGTTGCACAAACGAAAAATTTAGCACTGTATTAATCCATCCTATCTTGATGGCAAAGGTCATGTTGTACTTCTAAGAAATTTCATTTTTCTAATTTCAGAGATAAGTTCACATTTACAAAATCTGTGGTAACTAAATTTAGAAAATACTTCCTGATTGACCATTTTCATCCATTGTAATGTTACATTTATTTCTTTTTTTTCACTTCTATTGATTAATCTTATATTCCTAAAAATTATACTGATAGTATATAAAAACTGATAATTTTTTGGAAATTGGTGGATGTGATTATACTTAACTGTCTAAATTTGCTCTCAGAATTCTAATATTCACTGTCATTTATATGGGTCTGGTGACCCAAATGTCACTAACATTCCTGCTCACCTTCCCACCCCTCCAATTTATTCCTTTTTAGCTTGCTGAGTCGAGGTACTAAACATGAACTGAATGAAAATGCAAATCTAAACACATTCACATACACAAACCAACACTCAGACATACGCATGCATATATATATATTTTACCTTGACTTTGAATTACTTCATTTTCTCCACTCTTCTAACGTATTGTCAAAAACTCTATCTCCTCTTCAAAAATGGGGATTAAATTTAATATTCTAATTTGTAAGACACTAATTTATTCTACATTAAAAGATTTCTTATTGAATAGGATTTATAAAACTGGAACAACAATACAATTTGAAGCAGTTAAAAATCTTTTTCAAGGTCTTGGGTTTTAGAAACCCATAATAAAAGGATGCAGTATGTTGAAAACAATTGCTAATGTAACTGAGACAGTTGAAGTGGTCTAAATATTTTCCATGAATAACATAATCATGATTGTTCTAGAAATATCTTTGCATCCTGAGAAATATTCTTTGAGGATTTTTAATGTTATTTTACATAGGGAGTGATTTAGCACATATTTCCATATAGTTGAAATGAATTTACAAAGTGGATAATATAAATATTTATTCATCCTAATAAAATAAAAGTTCAGTAATAAGAGAATCCTAGAGAAAGTCCTAGGAAATTACTTGGAAATTATAATTATTTATAATGAGATTATTGACTACAAGATCAAAAAGTCAGCCCTTTCTGAAAGAAATGCGATCATAAATATTATAAACCTTTTAAAATGATCAGTTAGAGGACAAATGGCAGAGGGACAGCTACTAGAAATTTTATGGATTACAAATGGCACAAAACATAGTACCAATGCTAGGGGATCAAAAATATGTGAACTAAGGAAAGACAAAAATCACAGAAGATAAGAATGCCATAGATTAAAGGAAAACACTATAATGTTGGCAATACACTTATATTCCCATATTACAGCTACATGAGAAAATTGGACATTCAAAAACATTTTTCTTAATTTTCTTAATTGCATATGTAGGAAACAAATAATGCAATAACAAATTATGTAGAACAAAGCTTGACTGTGTCACTTCATCTACATTAACATCCCTAATTCAGATGATTAGCAGTTTGGCTTGCTAATTTTCAGTATTGTTTATCTATCTATCTATCTATCTATCTATCTATCTATCTATCTATCTACACACATTTGTAAGAATTCATGCTCATATGACTTTTTTTTTTTTAATTATACAATAGAAGCATAATCATGGGTCCCTTCTTTTAAAAATATATTGGATCCATTTAGGTTCCTGAACATATAGTGATTCCATTTAATTGATATTTCATGAAGTTGCTAATCATGTGAGATGTCTAGATGTAATGATTTATAGTTATAATAATATGTCCAATAGAATGCAAAAAGATCTAGATATAATGTTGGCTAAGATAAAAATGATTAATATTAAGAACATAAAAAAGTTTGAAAGAGACTTGAACCTATGCATAACATCACTTATGTCAAAATAATCAACACTGGATAGAAATTTAAATAAATGATAATTTCAAAGTTAAAGGCAGATTTCTGGTTGGAAAAACTTTGCACACCTCCTCCAAATTTAGGCCACATTTTCATCATTCTATAAGACATTTTCATAAAGTAATTACTTTGACTTATGCTTATACAGTGATAATCCTGAGCCTTGTGAACTATATATTAGCAAATTGTATGTCACTATTTTGAATGCAAGAGTTCGCCTCAGTAAGGGCAGGTGTGTAAAGATTAGATTCAATTCCAGGGTCACTGTTATGTTGATTTTTTCCTATGTCATTTGAAATTTATCATCTCTTGGTAATCTTTAGTTTTTTAGTTGTTCAGTTATCTCACTAACTCATCTTACCACAATATCACCTCTTCAGTGTTTATTTTCTTTCATCTGAAAAAAAAGAGTGCAAAAGCTTATTGAGAGAAATGAACAGAGGAGTTAACTTGCAAATTTGGGAACATTAATTTTTTAAAGATTCAAGCATTGTCACTCAACATTAAGTGAAGCTATGTTTGATATGCATGTTTCTTTAACTACACATGTGATATATGAATACTAAATACACTCAGTTGTTTCACAAAGATTTCATACAATGCAAGAGCTAATTACATGAAGGATTTAGAGAGACAAAAAATTTTGAATATTGCTCATAGTATAGCTCTTCCTGATATTACACATACACACACACACATTTAATTTGTTCAAAATTAGGGTGTCAGTTGTTGGAAGATATAGTAATAATTGGTTTTAAAAGATAGCATATTTACTATAAAATTTTATATTTAAGTTTTTACCCTTGAGGAAATAAAATATTGTTAAGGCTCTAATAATTTTATCAAGTGGACTGCAAAAAATCCAGAAGTTAATTCAAAGAACATTAGTGTGCTTTTATTTTAAAATATATGTTTCTTAACTACTAGTTGATTTTAGAATGACTGTAATAATAAATTTTATGGATTCCGTTTCCTGGGCTTTTTCTTACTGTAATTGAAATTAAAATCCCTTTTAGTTGAAAACTTTTGATCTGTCTTGACTAGCTTTTTTCCTAATTACAAAATGAGCAAAATGATCCAAGTTGTTTGTTCCAATCATTGTGTGATTATCTTTCTCCAACATGTGCACAGACACAGCCAAGGTATACAAAGGCTGATACATAAGCCACTTATTTGATACCGTAATAATCAGATTTATCAGAAGACACCTATTGGCTGCTATACAAATGTATTAATCAGTAAGCTTTGCTGAAATTCGACAAGGTGAAAAATAGCTAAGCCTTTTCTAAAATTTCCTGTTTCCTGTGATATGTAAAATTAATGGAATTTTAATGAATTTTGTGTTTTGGGCACTCATACTAAATCATTGTACATTAGTTTGTAAGAGCGTAAGCAAATTATATGATTTTTATATAATATTGGACCTGATGGGATACTAATTATTACATTTTTAACACTTGCATTCTTACCTTAAAATCTTATTGCTTTTAAAGTGGAAAGTGTTATTTGATCTGTTCTTTGCTTCTTTATGAACACCAGTATCCCTAAATAATTTTAACCACACATCATACTCATTGGATAATAGTTTCATAAATAGGATTAATTTTTTAAAAATGAGAGTCAAGAAATGTTAATGTTTAATAATTGCCTAGTACAGTCACTAAATAAACCAGGGATGGCTAAATAGGACTGCATAAGAGATGCAAGGGGTGGATACAACTTGAGCCCAAGAATGACACTCTAATAGTTCTGTCTGGCATATTAATATTCTATAACATATTTTTCTAGGAATTTAAGGAAATTAAAGAAGGTTAATATTTCAGGACCAGAATAAACCAAAAATTTAATGTTAGAAATCACTTTTATTGACAGTTCTAGACATTTCACAATATATTTAAGACTCATCTGCCTAGAGAATATCCTTTCATGTTTCATTGGCTTCAACCTTTCATTATTGCTTCAGAAATTCAGTAGTATTCAGTCTGCCCTATAAAGTGATTTAGCTCTCTACACTCCTTTGCTACATTTGCATATGCACAGGTTTATTAATGCAGCAGGTTGGAAAATAGATCATATTCTCTAAGTCTTATATATGGAGGTTTATAAAGAATAATAGGTTGTAATAGTATATTAATTATCTTCTTTCCCTTCCAGACTTTATTATGATAATGGAGCTGTATATAGACTTCATTTCATAAAAATCTACGTTATTCTACCACTACAACTACACATAAATAGAGAGCTACAATAAAATTATTTATGAATATTTTTCTCTTTTATATACAGTAAGTAAAATACATTATAATTGGTTATTAGATATTAGAGATTCACGTATCAGAATAATTTGGGGGTTAGGATTTTAAAGTAGCATATAATTTTATAATTACAATCTGAATATTTTGAAGCTTTATCTTATCACCACGTCAGTTCTATTAGCTACATATGGCAAATGTATTGAATAAAAAATGGACACAAATTCTTTGACACTCTTGCCATTGAGAACTGGAGAGTAAGAAAGTGGTCCAACTAAGCCTTGCCTTCCAGTGGTCCATGTCAACATGCCAGGTGTGAAAATGAATCCATCTTATGTTATCTGGAACAGTTTAGCTGCACAGTGAATAATATTTAGGACATCAGTTGACCCTAAAATAGGACAAAAAAATCACACATCAGAGCCCTGTCTTATGCTGACCAACAAAAACCATAAGCTATATAAATATTTGGCGGTTTAAGCCACCAGACATTGGGGTAGGGTGTTATTCAGCAATACCCAATAGAAACATAATCTATTACCAAATGTGAGGTTCTATAATAATGAAAAGCTAAACTAAGTGACACTATCTTTGGGGTAGGATGGTAGGCAAAAGCTGGGAGGTTTTTAAGGGGATTCTTGGCAAATGCTGGAGAGACTTTGAAGAATAAATGGAAGGACATAGAGGAGAGATGGGTTGGTGACAGATTGAATGATAGTGAAGCAACTGTTATTGCAAACTGTAGAAAAAGGGACAATTGTTATATAGCAGTGAAAAGTTTGGCATCACTGTCACTGATAATAATGTGAAACATAGAAAGGGTACTTACTTAAGGTACTCATGGACTTGGCTGAGGAGATTTCTAAGCAAAATACATAATGTGTCAATTGGCTTCTTTTAGCTGCCTATGATAAAAGATGTGAAGAAAGACAAGAAAAATGTCTTTGTTCTTGAGAAGAATTTAGGCAAAATATAAAAGAGTCAGGATTTTCAATGTCCAAAAAATAAAACTATTACACATGCCAGTCTCTCCCAGCAAAATAATCTTTCTAAGAAAGATACTTTTTCCTATATAATAAACTTTATTTATAGAGAAGTTTTATATTGCATAAAAGTTACATTGAAAGTACAGGGGATGCCCATATACCTCCCCTCTCCCCCTTCCACATTTTCCCCTATTAATATCTTATATCATTGTGGTAAATTTGTTACACTTGATGAACAAATATTGAAGCATTGCTACTCACCAAAGTCTATAGCTTACATTATGTTTAATGCTTTTCATTATATGGTTTTATAAGATTTGACAAAATGCATAATGTCCTGTATCGATCATTACAATATCATGCAGAACAATTTCAATGCTTTAAAAATGCCCTATGTTCCACCTATTCTTTCCTCCCCCTCCCCACAGAATCTCTGGTAACCACTATCTTTATATCATTGTTACAAGTTCTTCCATTACAATAACAATAAGTCTACTTTTGTCCATGGTTTTATTCCCCTATTATTTTTGATCATTCCTCAGTCTTGAGGGTTTTTGGATGGTAATGCCTACTCTGCTTCAGACTGAGAGAGAAGTTAGATCTTATGAGGCAGATGAAAGGAATTGTTTTGCTTGCATTGTAGATATTCTTTCTTATTTGGGATGGGGATTGTCCGTAATCATTATTTTGTTAGTTGTCTTGGGCTAGTCTATGGAACTGGAGGGTAGGTATTGGTCACAACTCTGCTGAGGTTCAAGACTCAACCAGCATATGAACAGACTGAAGATTTAAGTCTCTGGGACATATATTTAATGGGTATTGTGCTAATTATAGGTTCAAATAAAAGGGGTAGATGAATCATGTGTAGGGAAGTTATAAATTAGACTAACTCTATTACATTGAGGAAATAGGTTATCATATTTTTCAAGGTAAGGCCCACAGATGGAGTGTTGATTTCATGAGCTTGTGTGCCTTGCTTATAGTGTCCAGATGTCTGTAGAGCCCTTAGGAAAATACTTTTTAAAACATCCAAAAGATTGTAGAACCTGGAGAGGGGGGGCCAAAAGATGGCAAATTATGGCTCATGGGCTAGAATATGTGTTTTTCTAAATAAGTTTAAGTGGAGTACAGCCACACCCATTTGTTTATGTATTATCTGTGGCTGCGGCTGTGCTATAATAGTGGAGTTGGATAGTTATGCCAAAGACCATGTGTCCTATAAGTTTAAAATATTTGCCTTAGAAAATATTTTTCTACCTCTGAGCTAGAAAGTAGACTTAGTTTGCTGTAGCTACTGTAATGAAGTGCAGAGACTAATTGGATTAAACTACAGGAATTTATCATCTCACAGTTTTGAAGACTAGAAGTCCAAAATCAAGGTATCAACAGGGCCATGCTTTATCTGGTGGTAGCTTGCTGGCAATCCATAACTCAATCTCTGCCTCCATCACATAGAGGTCTGTCTTCTGTTTCTTCCTACTTCTAATCCTCTGCATATAAAGACTCTGGTCATATTGGATTAAGGTCAACCCTAATTCATTTTGGCTTCATCTTAACTATTATTATTTTTCAAGATTCTATTTCCATATGGCTTCACATATAAAAGACCAGGATTTAAAGACTTGAACAAGTCTTTGTGGTGGACACAATTCAATTCATAGCATGAAGTTTTAAGGATTTCAAAAGTGTACCTCATAGAACCTCTTTGTTTAAAAAACAGAGCTTCTGAGAACATTAAAATTGTAGTTGAGAATAAGAGTCTCAGAAAAGATCCAAGATACAAGAAGGGCTGGTCTTGAAGTGATTTGTAGATGTAGCTTTTAGCTAATACAGTATACTCCAGTATATTTCACAAGAAATACGTAGCACTTTTACAACAATTTCAGTAATAGAAGGACCATCAGTTTGGATTAAAAAAGACAGTATAAAATGAAAAGTCACCATTGGATTATAATACTTATCTGCATTGGAAACAGGCCAGTAAAGCTTCTCTGTTGCAAACATGGGCCATTTCCTATGGGAAAAAAAAGATGAATCAGAAGGGGGAATTAACAGCACAAAGGCAGAGCAAGGAGAAATGAAGAAGCAATTCTAGAGAGCAGAATGGATTCCTAATGAAGGAACTGATGACATATGCCCAATTATATTGTAGAATTTTCATGGCAAGATAATTGCTATGTGACATTTATTTTAACTAAAGTCTCATGTAGTTATGTTGTGCCTATTTCACCATTTGTATGTTTTGTGTGTGAGAGTAAGATAACTTCTCTCTTTAGATCTCATATCTTCAGATTCAGAGAAAACATACTGAAGGATCTACACTTAAAAGCTTCCTTCACACATGGATCTCATTTCAGATGGAGAACCTGGACTTCAAGTTAATGCCATAATAGGATGTGACAATGAGGGTGTTGAGAAGCAGGGAGTATATTAATCAGTTCAGAAAAGTGTAAGAATTTTTGACCCCAGCAGAGATCTGATGGATAAAATGGATAAAATATTTGCAAATTCTTTAGTTTTTACTCATCAAGATGTGGTATGTATTTCTCCTCACCTTGAATTTGTCTGTCTTGTGACTCCTCTGTTAGAGTCAAACTCATTATCTAACAGTGATGCCATGCCAATTTTTGGCCTAGCCTTTAGAAGATTATTCTCTGAAATCCCTGAGCCACTATGAATGAAATACAGCTATCCTGCTGTATAGCTATGTAGAAAGGCTTTGTGATAATGTGGAGAGGAAAAGTATTCAGCTTAACCCTGCTTTCTGGTCATCAATACTATGATACCAGGTATCTAAGTTAAACCCTCTTGTAGCCTCCAAAGCATGTCAGTCACCAGTACAATATCATTAATGATATTAGTCATCACCATGTACAACAGAAGAGCCCAGATGAGCCCTGCCTCACTACTTCACCCACAGACTTGTTAGTTGTTATAAAATGTTGTTTTAAGCCACTTGATTGTGGTATAGTTTGTCATGCAGTACTAGACAATGAAAACAGGGAATATCTCAGTAATCTTAAAGGAAGAAAAATTTTTAAATCTTGGCAAAAAATAAGATGATGAAAAACTTTATGCCAAGTCCTTGCAAGACAAATGGAATCAAATCAAAAGGAAATAAAACACCACACATACACACAATGCAAAAAAAATTCAGAATAGTACTGTAGAACTGGTCTATTACAAAATGTATTTTAAAAGTTATAGTTTTTCTAAATATACACTATGCACTTATGTCCTCTACCCCATACATCTTTTTTTTTTTTTTTTTTTTTTAACGCCAGTAAAAAGAATTTATTAGGGAAATGAGGGAAAGAACAAAGCTTGCTGAGAAATGGGAAAGATAGACAGACATACACACCAAGAGTTGGTGTGGGCCCTTCTAGGGAGAGACAGCTAGCTCTGCCTCCTGTTATTACCTTTTAAACTGTTAATTATTCCATCCCCTTGCTAATAATAAGCCCCAGAGGTTATTGGTTACACCACCTATGGTGGGACCAATGGTGAGGCCTTTGTGGAATATCCAGGGCCAAGGGGAAGTCCTGGAAAGGGAACCTGGGACCTCAAGGTTAAACTCAATGTCCCAGCAAGGTCTTGCAGTCATGTTATTTGCTGGCCATGCAGTCTGTCAGTCATGTTTTCTGTCAACCTGTTGTGGGTCATCTTCCCCTCCATTAGCCTGTACTAACCTGCCTCAACTCCGCCCTCAGAGAGTTCACACCCTTCTTCTTAAAGGGGTGATGATCATTCTTCTGTAGTTATTTCCTGCTGGTAAGGGCAGGAGTCCCTGCCTGACAGGGTATAAACCTCTGGCTATTCTACTGAGGTTGAGGGAAGAAGGGTCTGACACTGTGGTTGGAACTGGCTGAAATCCCCACATGACTAATATCTTGTTTTGGAAGGTGTTGATTCTGGAAGAAATAAACTTAGAATTTTGAAGATATATGGCCTCACTAAAAGGATAAAGAAGATGGTGGTAAGTGGGTCCAAAAATGGGGGTCAGCTATGACATACTGGACCATGAGAGTGAGAAAAGCCAGGTTCTTCCAGAGGCTGCATTCCCTTGAGGTTGGTGGGCTTCATCTTGCAGGTTTCAAATGCTGTTTGGGACGATTTCAGAGAGATTTATATAGAAATAGCATTTTTGTTGAAAATTGGCATGTGCCTCGTGACCACCACCCCTGTGCTGCTGTTAGCGTGTTAAGGAATCTCCAATTTTGCATTACTGCAGCAACAAGAGAGTTTGTTTGCTGTTATAGGACTTCTAAGGAACAGCTAGTTTCTTCTATGCTGTTAGTTAGAATAGATAATGGGGTTTGGTATAAATTGCCAATCCCAGTTTTCTACGGTGGTGTTTACCCTTAAGACAGCTAACTAAGAGGGGGATGAGAAGAGGCATTGCCCTTTTAGTTATTGTATAGGGAGAAAATACAGGAAATGAAAAGACAAAGTTTCTAAGGGGTGCCTGGCTTGCCGTCCCTCTTGTAGAAATAGGTGTCTGGGTTTGAATTAGAGGGAACAGCTGGCTTTGACACAGACACTATTTAGCTTTGTTTCTTGAAGAGGTGTTTCAGGCTATCCAATGACTGGCACACATATGTCCTCCCATCAGGTGCTTTTAGTGAGCTGGCACTTCCTTGAGCAGCTCACCTCACTCAGGCTAAGTGCACCCTTCCTATTTGGCTCTAATTGAGAGTGAATCCTGTTCTGCCAGGTTTTGATCAGGACCTGGGTTCCAGGTCCTGGGTGAGGAAAGGTTACCCATAGACCATCTTGAAGAGGCTAAGGTGAAGTGGGTCCTAGCCAACTTATTTGCTCTTTCCCTTCTGGTGGGAAAGGGCTTAGCCCTGGCAGGATGGTATGTGAGTCTGCCAGTCCTCCTCACGGTATGAGTGGGACAGGTTCTAGAATAAGGCCTAGGAGGGAGACCAGGTTTAAGCACATTGTTTGCCTGCTGTGGAGTAAAGGCTATGAGAGGTCACCCCCAAGTTAATTTGGTGGCCTTTTTAATAAAAAGGGCTGTTGCCCCCACTGCTCTCAGGCAAGGTGGTTATTCCTTTATCTTACAGGCATGTTTATTAACTACTTAGAAAATGAAGTCTACCAGGACTTTTAACATGTCCAGTATAACCCTGAATATGATGTAGAATAGGTAAGATATCACTGTAATCATCAGGCATACATCTAGAATAGAAGAGATATAGGTGCAGTACTTATACTAACTAATGCACTACTCAATGCATATGTTTTTCTTTGAGCTGCAGTTAATAGATCTAAGCTCCAGGTTTGCAATACCTTACGTGTTATCTCCCCATGGGAGTAGGCCATAATGCCAATTGTGTTTAAGTTCTACTTACATCTCTCTGGTAATCATTGCTCCACTTGGTATGTCCTTCACACAGCCAGCATGCTGCAGCACCATTAACCCTAGAGAGAAGCTGGGAAGGTAGGCTCCAGTATTCCACTGGTCTGGTGAATAGCATCCTTCGGCCCTATGAAACAGTACCAGTTTGGAGGCAATGTTCATTGTTCATCTGCCCATATTGAGCCATCGCTGGCTGCTGCAGGAGTTTGAAACTGCAATGTACTCTCCATCCACTTCAGGAGCACAACCAGAGATGTAGTAGGTACCTGGACTGTTTTAGTGGTCAGTGACCAACCTAGCCAATAACTTTAGTGGAGAGGCAACCTGCAGTGTATTGAAGGCCTAGTTTAAATGTACAAGAGTTTGACAATGCTGAAGTTTCTTTTGATTTTTATACACCTTCTAAACACTTTCAATGCTATGTAACTTGTTAGTACTTTGTTGTTTACTTCTACAATTTTACCATGATGACATTAATTACATGAGTATTTTATTTTAGCAGCACAGGAAAACTTACTTTCTCAGTTGTTTTATGAAAACTGAAGATTCTCTATGGAATTAAGATTATCTTTCCTTACCACCATTTTAACATGCAGATTGAGGTGGCCTCTGACAGGTTTTCCTGTTATGAAGTTACTTTTTTCTATTAACATCGGTTTAGGTTTCTAATTAATAATGGCAGCTTGGAATTAGTCATTTAAATGCTTCAGTTTAGAATAAAACTCCTTATAATTAACCATGACGAAATAGACTGGTTACTTTACCTTAAGATAAGCTTATTAAATTAGAGTTAGCAACCAATGAAATTTACTTTATCCATTTAAGAAGGGGCAGAAACTTCAGTTTCTTCTTTAGCTTAATTTCCTTAGTCATGAACTTACAACTTTTATCATTTTAAAGATTTAATACATATAATGTTAATTTATTTACTTGATATTCTATAAACCAAAGAAATAACAACCAAGCTAAATAAATGGAAACCATTATAGTTTATGCAACGAATATTCTTTTTCCTTCCTTTCCAGGAGGCTACCTTTTTTTTTTTTAATAAAATTCTAAAACTGAATAATCTTAAAAGCAGCATACCGAGTGCTAGATTCTTGAATATATTACAATTGTTTAATTTGTTTTAATTATAATTTTGAAAAGATCTTTTCATAGATTTTTTTACCAAAATTTGGTATTTGTTAACCACCTTATTTTATGGTTGTTAAAGGTTTACATTGGGGAATTACAGGACAAATTGTGATTCTTAATTCCCCAGCTTAGAAGAGGTTTAATCTGTTACACCTAGCTCCTCTCCCAGAGCTCTTGCAAAGAGAAGGCCCTGGGGACTGGCAGGTCAAAGAGCACAGGAAAATCTTTTTCCCTTTCTCAATAGTTCCTATATTTAGATTTCTATATAACCTTTCCAACCTGATTTGGGTTCTAGGAATATTCTTCACAGATATAACTGCATATTTAATTTTTAACAATTTGAATAGAGCTCTTTTAAGAATTTTCATTTGTTAATTTGATATTATCATCCCAATATATGAAGATATACACTAAGTAAATAGGTAAACACGAATAGAGTTTGACACAAAAACACAGAACTCACTTATAATTTTCATTCTCTTACAGAATAAGTTAACTGTAAGATAACATGTAAAAGATTTCTTTGAAGGCTTTTTTTTTTTTTTTTAATTACTCTAATTTGCACTGTGACCATGCAGTTTTGTACAAGAATTTCTTTCTTTAATTATTGGATTATAACCAAAATGTCCCCAATGCTTTAATACAATTTTCCTTTGCTTCAGAACTTTGCTTATTTCCCACTTTGACTTTAGCAGACCTTGGATGAGCAAGACTAGTTCTAGGTATACTCATTGAGGTATTGAAGCCTCAGGGAAACTGGTTTCTCTCATGAATTGCTGCTTTTAGGAACCCCCAACAGTCAAGGTAGGAGGTCTCCCTCATTTCCCAGTCCTCGGAGATAACAGGACTCCAGCGGCAGCTGGACTGGAAGAGTAGACTTTCAACCCCGAGGGTCGAAAATTCTATCAGGCAGCAATTTAGTCCACACTTGGAGCCAGGAGAGAAATTACGGTCACTAATACCAGTGCAAGGATAGGAGACAGGTGTCTCAAGTTTGCTTTCCCAGTACAGGGGGCAGAAGCTTTCATGAAATAACCACAAACAAAGGCAAACTCAGTTTATAATTACCATCATAATAGCTGAAGTTTAAGGGTTAAGTGAACTTTAGTTACAAAATAACCATAATCAAAGATGAGTTTAGTTTAATATTACCATTACAATAGTTTAGGCTATATCCACCCAGATATAATAATTTCAGTTACTATTCTTCTGCTGCTTTATAATATAAAGTCATCCATATAATGATCTTAACTCTTAGTTTCTAGTAAGTTTTTACTTAAAACAATTTGAGCATTTTCGTTCATTAAGCAACTAAAACAATTTTATTAGTAACAAATTTGCCAAGTTTTTCTTTTCCTGCTGTTGAATTAATCTCACATGTGATTTCTTTAGATATCAATTTTAATTGCAAGATGGCATTGACATTTAAAGACTTATTTTTATTTTTAGGTTACATTTCACTGTTATCTAATTTGTAAAAGGCAAACCCCAAATCTGATTTACGATATCGTACGTACGAGCAAACTAACAAAGTTAAAGCAAGCACAGATTAGAATAGAAGAGAGAATTTTACACACTTAGTTTAAGGAAAGACTTGACTTAGCATCACCTGGAAACAAAGCTCCTGGTGCCTGTTCACAACAGAAACTTTATGCAGGACCCTCCAGCTTCATTCCTTCAGGAAAATCCCTGGGCAGCTGCTAGGTACAGAGTTAAGAAGTCTAGGGAAGCCCTGTTCCTGATGAGACATGAATTGGGGCTGCATCCCATTAGTTACTCTCACAAGGGGTAAAAACTTGCAAGCCTTTTTGGCTGGGAGGACTGGAGTATTACAAGGAAATAGTCAGGGAGCTAGGAAAGCCATGAATCTTTTAATGGTAATTGATGGTACAGAGGAGGTTCCTTATTCTACAGGGGAGAGGTTTAGTAATTAGAATGCATTTCCTCATCCTTTTAAGACAGGGGTTACAGTCTGGGGCTTGCATTTTAAATATCATGTAGTATTGCATTTTGATTAATCAAAGTTTTTTTTTATTTTAATGAACTACAAGTTATTACTATTTTATAGTTAATTGTTTTTATGCTTTGATTTAGAAATCTTTACTTATCATAGACATAAAATATTTTACTAGGTTTCGTTTCGACATTTTATTCTTTTAGTTCTTTCCCACTTAGAATTGTAAGGTGTAAGGTAAGGGTGATGATTCATTTCTCTTCATTATGGATATTCAATTGATGCAGCAATATTTATTAAAAATATATCCTTTTCCAACTGTCAGTACAAAGCTACGTTTCATTACCTGTGTGGTCATATGTATATAGTATCTTAGTCCAATAAGGCTAATACCAGAAGGGAAAAATCTGTAGTGTGACAAATTCAGATTTACTGACTAATGGCATTGAGGCAAAGTGCACACCAGTGGAACTGCATAATATCTCATCAAACAAAATAAAAAGAATTATTATAGGATTTGGAGGGAATATGGAATTTAAGGGAAATTTAAATGGAGCAAAGGGTTAAAAGGTTCAACCAAGTGGATTCTGCATAAAGTGGTAAACAATAGGTCTGAAATGTAAAATTGACCCAGGAAGCTGTTTCATTGTAAATTGCAAAATTAAGATAGATGTGAAATGCTGTGCCCAGAAACTTTTTATCTGTATCTCAGAACCAGGCCTGGGAATCAAGGCTGTTTGTTCGTGTCAAAGTGACTTTGGTCTCAAATCATGAGAGGGATGATTCATTCCTAGTAACATAATTTGAAACCGCAAATTTTCTGGTGTTCTATCATTTTATGAGAGACTTCCTCAGTGATTAAGAAAACAGTCGTCATTCACAGGAGATTGTAAAGATAACTTAAAACTACAGCAGAACCTTGGGGGAAATATGGTTCCTTATGAACTTACAACTTGATTTTTCTGGATCTATTTTCAAGCTTGGTAATGGACTTAGTCCAACTTAATATTCATTTTCAAAATAGTCCTGATAATAGCATCTACAGGCTTTTCTACTAGCAATAAATATAAGCTAATTAAGGCATTTTGGCACCAGTCTATTTTTCTTGTACCAGTATCAAAATGCTTTAATTAGCATATATTTCTAACATTTTCCCTCAACATTTATTATAAACCCCACATGACATTCTTGACATTTTTATGCTTAAAAGCTCATAAACTTTTTATTTCCCACATATTTGCCCTTTCTAGTGCTTTTTCTTTCATCTTGCATTTCCACACTTTAATCCAAAATCACTTTACTTCTACCTAAATAGCACTTAAAAATTTTTTTTTTTGTATTGTAGTTCTCTGGTGATCAATTACTTTACCTTTTGATTGTTTGAAAACTATTTAAAACAATACTTTATGAAGGATAGTTGCCCTATATATAGATTACTAGGTTGACAGATATTTCTTTCAGCTATCTTAGGTATAATTACATTGTCCTGTGGCTTCCATAACTGCTTTTAAGAAGTCAATTGTAAGTGTATTATTTTCCCTCTGAAGGCAATGTACCTTTTCCCCTCTCATTGATTTTAATTCTTCTATGATTTCATGTCATTTGACTATGATGTTCATAAATGTGAATTTATCTTATTTAGACTTTGTGGAATATCTTGAATATATAAGTTGATTTTTTAATTGGTTTTGAAAATTCTCACTTCATGTATTTTCAAATATATCTTCTGCTTCATTTTCTCCCTTTTGCTCTTATTTTGCTTAGGCAGAATGATGGTTTCCCAAGGTTATCTATGCCCTAATCCCCAGAATTTGTGAATACTTTATATGGCAAAAGTGACTTTCCAATTGTTATTCTGGTTATGGATTTTGATACAGGGAGATTGTCTTGGGTAATCCAGGATACATCATAAGCAGAGGACCTCTCCAATTGTGGTAAGAAAGAGATTTGATGACAGAATAAGCATCATAGAGATATGATGTTGCTGGCTTTGAACATGAAAGAAGGGGGGGTGGGCATGGACAAGGAATGTGAGAGGTTATTTTCCTGACTTCCGTGTCTCTAAACTTATTTTGCGCCCAGTCCTAACTGCTTTTAACCCTATCCAACAGATTCTTATATTATATTTGCAATATAACATCAAGTTACTATTTTATAGATCCTCATTATCTGTTGAATTACTCCATCTTTAAGTCTACTTTTTTTTTCCTTTCTTTTTTTGAAAATACTAATCATGTTTATTTTAAAGTTTCTCTTTGATAATTACAATATCTAAATCATCTATATTGTGTTATTTTTAGTTTCCTTATTTTTCAGACTTTGTCGTTTTTCTTTAGCATGCCTTGGGTTTTTGGTTGGTTCAAGCATTGTGGTTGAAAACTTGTAGTGATTGTACATAGTGTTATCTTTCTACAGAGAGAGTTAAATCTTTTCTGAATATAAAGTTCTTTCTAATCAACTTTATTTTCACAAGATTTGTTTGAAGCTTAGAAAGGACTTGTCTGTCTCAGATTTCCTCCCAGATTTTCTTTGGGTTAAACCAGTATTTCTAGGGCATGGTATATAATACAGAATGTATTCTTTTTCCAGAAGCCTGTCTCTTCAGGAACTCAACTGAAAATGTAAGATGTTTTCCAGGGTCCATTCCCACTGGTAAGACACAAACTAAAACTTCTTTCCTCCTACATGATGCAGCTACTGACATATCTGTTAAGCTTTTAGGTTTCCTTTTGCTGATTCCTACTGGGCTTCTTGTTATCATCTTCTTTGCTTTTGAGCGTAGAGACTGACCAATGACCTGAGCAGAACTTGACTCAAATTTTGGGGTTCCTTATAAAGAAATACCTCCTCTCTGAGAATTTGATTTTCATGTCTAAGCCTTTTTGGTAGACCCAACTCTGATCTCCACTTGTTTAATATAGTAAGACCACACCTTCCTGCATGGACTTTACACCCCTAATCATGAAATTGGAAAAATTCACTTGGAAAAAATTTATTTGGAACATTCCTTCAAGGAAAAAGCACCTCTATAATTTCTCTCTCTTAAGAATTGGATCCCCTCAAAAATCATTTATTTATCTCCAATGCCTTCAAGCTTTTATATTTGTTCACTGTAGGAGAGTTAATTGAATACAAGCTATTCTATCAGGGCCACTTAATACAATAAATGATCATGTGTCATTCGATACAGTAAATTATATTAATATAAAAACAAGTAAAGAAACAGCAGAAACTGCTTTTCTGATGCAAAATAGAAGAAACAAGTGACAAATTATAATTTCCAGGACACCTCCAAAGATATGAAGCATTTAATTTTATAGCCCATGACTTTCAATTAATACTATATAATATGTTAATATAATATTAATATTTCAAGGAAATTCAAATACTAGTATTTTATACACTGTGGGTAAGATTATAATTTGGCCATATAATTTTCATAAGTAGCAATTTGATAACAAAATAGGTAAAATTATGAATTACTTTACTTAAAGTCTATATTAACAATAAACATTAGCATCAATATCTGGTCCAGGAGATAATTTACATCAGATGTTTTAGTTTATGGATTTATAATATTTAAAATAAAAAGGATATTTTGCTTATGGTTTTAACATATATATGCATACATCATTATAAAATATTTTAATATACATTCTCCATATTTTATGCTCATCAATGGAAGAAGAACATTTAATTGACTTTGAGTGGAACTAGGGATACATTAAATTTATTCTGCATTGATTTTATCATTAGTATATAACTTTTTGTATACTATCAAAATTAAATTGGAAAGAGACCCTGCATGTCAAAAGCCTAGAGTCTGGCATTTCTGCTCATCATATCACAAAGGAAGAAGGAAAAGAAAAACTGCTTTAGAGAAGAAAACTACAATGATATTTCCTATTTTGATAACCTGCACCATCTTCCTAGAGATAACAAAACCAGAATGATATTTTCTATTGTAAAGTTTCAATGCTTGAGTTATCCCTCTAGAGATAAGTTTCATTTTATTGCAAAAATAATATTGATAACCAGGAGTATTTAATTGACAGATAAAGTTTTGATTAATTGAATGCCTTTTCAACAAGATGACATACTGATTATTTATGTTAAGCTAACTTTATTTTTTAAATAGCATGTATCAAGTAGGAAATCTCCCTCAAGTTCTTAATATGCTGCTTTAATACAAAAATATTGTACAATTTCTTATTTTTCTTAGTACTGAGGATATATAGCTTATTATTTGGCCTCCATTATAATGCAAAAGTCTGTAAGAAGAGTGAAAAGAATGCTATTTCAACTGAAATTTATTATCACCAAGTCATGACTGGGGATTGGACCATTCACAGAATAGCAGTATATATGAGGCTTGTCCTCTGCTTTTATTAAAAAATAAATGTGTTTTTTCTTTCTAAGTATAGAACATTTGGGCAACTACCTCTCTTGGATTAATCTGTCTTGTAATAGGAACTGATACTTAGAATTCTAAAAGAAAGAGACTTTAAAATTATGGTAATAATTTCCTTACTGGTCAAAATATATCCATCTCATTTATTTTTTGTTTAACTTCCTATTCTGACCAAAAGCATGAACTAAGATCTTGAATGCTTTTATTCAATAACCTCAAAGCAATGATTGCAGATGAATACTCAAAGACAGAACAAGCATTTGGAATTTTTGTTCCTTTGGAATTTTCCATAGACTCTCTGTTATCATTCGCTGCAAATATTATTCTAGTATGGATAATACCCTGGTTTGCAGATAATTAAGCCATGTTTCATCCATTTACAAAGAAAGCTAAAGTCCCAATATTATCTTCAAAACTTCCCCAAACATACTATCTGACTCAGTCTAAAAGGTGTAAATTATTTTATGTAATAGATATTTTCCTAAAAAATTATGTGTACTTCATATTTGAGTGAGTTTGATAATGTTAACAATTAATTATGTGATATTAACATTTATAGAAAATTGTTACTTCATATTACTTAATATCATTTGACACATTAAATGTGTCAGATTTTTAAAAAGGAATACAATCTGAATTTTTCCATAACCAATTATCTAGTCTATGCAGAGAACAATGTTACATGCAGGTTTTCCTGTAAATGAAAATTAAAGACCAAAATAAGCTAATATAATACTGATAAAGACTGCAAAGTTAGCAGACATGTTATATTAAGATGTTACAAAGCTACAGTAACTAAGATAACCATGTTATTGATACAAGGATAAACAAAAAGATAGGAGTAGCTCCATGGAGACCATCAATCCTGGTGAAAGTGTTGAAGTGTTGTGTCAGATCAACAGTGTACCTCATTATATAAACTGAATTTAGTTACTGACCACAGCCAAAGAATTGTTGTACAGCTCCAAAACATGAATTCTTATTTCATGAATGATGCCAAAAGATTGCCATGTCATACATCTGTACCACACATTGGACACCAGTCCTCAAGTTATCCCAGGAGATGAGTTAGTGATTCTACAATCACATATGCTGAGCTGAAAGAATACTGCTGTATACAAGTTTTTGCTGTTATGGCCCAGATTCTGGTTTTTTTTTTTTTTTTTAATTTTTTTTTTTATTTTTTAAAAGATGCTTAGATTACATTAATGTTACACAAAAATTGTAGGAATTCCCATGTGCCCCACTTCCCACTCCTCCCACAACCTCCCACATAAACATCCTTCATTAGAGTGACACATCACCTGCAATAGATATACACTTCTTGGGGTTTTGCCACTAATCATGGACCATAGTTCACATTGTAGTCCACACTCTCTCCCACACAGTTCTGCATGTTATGTGATGGTATAAAATGGCCTATATCTGTCATTGCAGTGTCACTCAGGATAATTCCCAAGTCCCGAAAAAGCCCCTGTATTATGACTGCTTTTCCCTCTTCCTGCCCCCAAAGCATCTGGTGGCCACTGGCTCCACATTAATGTTGTAATTACTTCCATTGCATGAATCACAACATGTCTATAACAGAATACCAGTAAGTCCACTCTAGTCCATAGCTCTTCCCCCAATCCTGAGGAGTCTGGGATGGTGATGTCCACTCCACCTCCAATTGAGAGGGGGCTTATATCCCACGGATAAGATAGATGGGATTATCCTGCCGGCAGCTGCAGACTCTCTCCATTCCCTGGTATGGCCATTGTCCATCATCGTCTCCTCTCCCCACCACGTGTCCAGGGTGAGTCCATTGAGCTGTAGAGTAGGAGTTGGAGCTCCACCAAGATTCTGGGCTTGGCTGGCACATGCACAGCCCAAAGACTCCGGTCACTGGAAGTACACCTACAAACTCTGGCACCACATATAGGTTTGAATAGAAGGGACAGATGGACCATTAGCAGGGAAGACATATTTGGGTCCAAATCTGTCACTCTCAGGAACAAGGATTCCAAAGTAGGGCCCACTGATAAGGCAAGAAATCTCTGGGGCTATCTGCCTTGATATAGGACCTCGGTGTCTCCAGAGCCCTCAGAGCCCTTCTGTTTGGGGTGATATCCATATTGGAAGCCTATGAGGTCCTATTGAGATGTGCATAACTTTTACTTCTGGGATGACCTCCTGAATCACTTTGAAGTCTCTTAGCCATATGAACTCATTTGTCTTTACCTTTTCCCCCTTTTATTCGAGGTCTTTTTCCAGTCATATTGCCCAATGGCACTTGTTAGTAATCCCTCATTGCCAGGAAGGCTCATCCCTGGGAGTCATGTCCCATGCTGGGAGGAAGGCAATGCACTCATATGCTGAGTTTGGCTTAGAGAGAGGCCACATTTGAGCAACAAGGAGGCTCTCAGGAGGCAACCCTTAGGCACCTCATAACAATAGGCTAAGTTTCAACTTCAAGAGCAGAGACTCGTAAGGCTAGTCATCAATAACAAGAGCCCATAGGTGGATCATCCTCCTTTGCCAGACACTGCACCTGCACTTGGGAGACTGTTGCTACTCCCTTGGAGAATAAGGCAGAGCTCTCCAGGATGGGAACTCAGTATTCTCTTATTTATTGAGTGGTTCTCCACCCACTGTGACCATGCTCCATGAGCATTTGAACAATTTTATATACCTTTTATGTATGTTCAGGTGAACTTCCTCCCATGCACCCCCCATCCCTGACACCCCCCACCAATGACCCTCACCTACCCCAGGGGTAACCCTTCTGTGATACAAAGCTTCTTTAAAGATGAAGCCAATACAAAAGCCAAATACAATTAATAGGAAAATGAAATAATAATGATGTTTAAATGTAAGAGATAAAATACATGAAAACTTAGAAACAAACTAAAAATAAAATAAAATTAAAGGATTAGTTTATTCAAAAAATGAGAAAAAATTAATTTTTTTTTTAACATTTTGCCCTTTATCACTGTAATATCTGGTGTCCAGTCTGTACCGTGGCACCTTCCCACTCTCACTTCCCAGTGTCTCATTATTTTTCATTTAATTTTCAAAGAAGTTTTAGTTCACAGCAAAGTCACACATAGAATACAAGACAATCTCATATACCCAACCTCCTCCCCCTTTCCTCACTCATATTAAAAGCTTTTTGTATGTGGATGGTAGCATTGTTATAACTGATATACAGATAGTGAAACATAGCTACTAAACATTGTGAATGGTTTACAGTATGGTTTACATTTTAGATCATACACTTTTATAAATTTTGATGATATTTACCATGTCCTCTGTCCATCACTGTAAGGTAATGAAAAACATTTCCACTGACCTCTAAGTACCCCCTGTTTGATCTATTCTGTTCCTCCCTCCCCACCCTCACCCCCAGGGCCCATGACGATGCCCTGGCTTGACTCATTGGATAACAAGATTCATAGTTACATGCAACAAGAGGTCATGACACACTGGTTTGTCCTCCACTGTTAGGAACCGCCCTTACTCTTAAAAGATGCCTACCTGTCTATTTCTGAGCAAATCGGTCCTTCCAAAGATGGGAGTCCCCATCCAACCAACACCCTAAAGCAGTGACACTTCCTTGTCATATTGCCATAAGAGCATTCCCACCTTTGTACTTTCAACCTCATACCCACAAATCCCAAGTGTTCACCTGGTCTCTCTCCCATCTTTCCCCTCAGTATCCTGGGTATTCTAACCCACCCTTCCCAATCTACCCACCTGTCAACCCTGCACCACCCAATCCAATATATCACTACCCTCCTGTCCTATTCCTTCAACACACAACTACACTCTATCATTTTATCATACGTTACGTCCATATGGGTGATGGCTCACAAGTTTCTCTTCTCTTTCTCTGTTTTGTACACCTATCTTTCAGACAATAGTTCTCAGAGACTGCTCAATTTCCTTAATTCATATCAGTGAGGTCATGTACTGTTCATCCTTCAATGCCTGGCTTGCTTCACTCAACTTAAGGTCTTCCAGATTTATCCATGTTATCCCATGTGTTAGCACTTTATTCCTTCTTACAGCTGAGTAATATTCCATTGTATGTATGTACCACATTTTGCTTATCCATTCATCTGTTGATGGGCACCAGGGCTGATTCCAACTTTTAGCAATTGTGAACAATACCACTATGAACATTGGTGTGAGTATATCTGTTCTTGTCTTTGCTTTCAGTTCTTCTGGGTATATACCCAGCAGTGGGATTGCTGGATCATATGGAAGATCTATAGTTAGTTTTTTGAGTACAGAGGTGGGAATGTTCTTATGGTAATATAACAAGGAAGTGTCACTGCTTTAGGATGTTGGTTGGGGGGTGGCATTCGGAAGAGAATGCATCTGGAGCAGGCTTCTAGGGAGTGTGTGTGTGTTCAACCTGTCATAATGTGTTGTATCAGTGGGTGCAAACCCACACAATGAAAGGAACCACCAAACTGTCCTCTGCAGTGACTGGACCATTCCACAATCCCACCAGCAGTGGATGAGGGTTCCCATTCCTCCACATTCTCTCCAACACTTATCGTCTGCTATTTTTTAATAGCTGCCATTCTAATGGGTGTAAGATGGTATCTCAATGTAGTTTTGATTTGCATTTCTCTAATAGCTAGTGATGTCGAGCATTTTTTCATGTACTTTTTAGCCATTTGTATTTCTTCCTTGGAGAAGTGTCTTTTCAGGTGACTGGCCCATTTTTTAATTGGGTTGTTGGTCTTTTTATTTTCAAGTTGTAGGATTTCTTTATATACGCAAGGTATTAGGCTCCTATCAGATATATGGTTGCCAAATATTTTCTCCCATTGGATAGACTGCCTTTTTATATTCTTGATAACATCCTTTGAGGTGCAAAAGTTTTTAATTTTGAGGAGATCCCATTTACCTATTTTTTCTTTTGCTGTTCATGCTTTGGGTGTGAAGTTCATGAAACCATTTCCTATTTCAAGGTCCTTTAGATGCTTTCCTACATTATCTTCCAAGGTCTTTATGGTCTTGGCTCGTATATTTAGATCTTTGATTCATCTTGAGTTGATTTTTGTATAAGGTGTGAGATGGTGTTCTTCTATCATTCTTTTGGATATGGATATCCAGTACTCCAATCACTATGTTGAAGAGCCATTCTCTCCCAAATGAGTGGGCTTGGTGGTCTTATTGGATATCATATGACTGTATATGTGAGAATTTATATCAGAACTCTCAGTTCAGTTCCATTGGTAAATGTGTCTATCCTTGTTCCAATACCATGCAGTTTTCACCACTGTAGCTTTGTAGTATGTTTTAAAGTCAGGTAGTGTGATACCTCCAACTACATTTTTCTTTTTCAATATGTCGTTGGTGATTCAGGGCCTCTTACCCTTCCAAATAAATTTTGTAGTTAGTTTTTCCAATTCCTTTAAATATAAAGTGTTGATTTTTACTGAGATTGCATTAAATCTGTAGATTAGTTTGGGTAGGATAGACATCTTGATAATGTTTAGTGTTCCTATCTATGAACAGGGAATTTTCTTCCATTTATTTAAATCTTCTTTGATTTCCTTTAACAGTGTTGTGTAGTTTTCTGTATATAATTCCTTTACATCTTTAGTTAAATTTATTCCTAGTTATTTGATTCTTTATTTACTATTGTAAATGGCATTTTTTTCTTGATTTCCTCCTCAGATTGCTTGTTATTGGTGTACAGATATGCTACTGATTTTTGAGCATTGATCTTATAACCTTCCATGTTACTGAATTCCTTTATAAATTTTAGAAGCTTTGTTGTAGATTTCTCAGTGCTTTCTACGTATATGACCATGGCATCTGCAAATAATGAAATTTTTACTTCTTCTTTTCCAATTTGGATGCCTTTTATATTTTTTTCTTGCCTCAGGGCTCAAGCAAGTACTTCTAAGGCAATGTTAAATAAGAGTGGTGATAGTGAGCATCCTTGTCATGTTCCCAATCTCAGAGGGAAGGCTTTCAGGATTTCACTATTGAAGATGATATTAGCTTTGGGTTTTTCATATATACCCTTTATCATGTTCAGAAAGTTTCTTACTATTCCTATCTTTTGCAGTGTTTTTATCAGGAAAGGGTGCCATATTTTGTTGAATGCTTTTTCTGCATCTATAGAGAGGATCATGTGATTTTTTTCTTTCAATCTGTTTATGTGGTGTATTACATTGATTGATTTTCTTATATTGAACCATCCTTGCATATCTGGGATGAAATCCACTTGGTCATGGTGTATAATTCTTTTGATATGTTGTTGCATGTGATTAGCAAGTATTTTGTTGAAGATTTTAGCATCTAGATTCATTAGAGAAATTGGTCTGTAATTTTCCTTTCTTGTGGTATCTTTGTTTGGCTTTGGTATTGGGGTAATGTTGGCATCATAGAATGAGTTAAGCAATGTTCCTTCTAATTCTATTTTTTGGAAGAGCTTAAGCAGAATTGGTGTTAGCTCTTTCCAGAATGTTAAGTAGAATTCAGCTGTGAAGCCATCTGGTCCTGGGCTCTTCTGAGTTGGGAGGTTTTTGATGACTGAGTTTATCTCTTTACTTGTAATTGGACTGTTGAGTTCATCAATTTCTTCTTTCATCAATGTAGGCTGCTTGTGAGTTTCTAGGAATTTGTCCTTTTCCTCTAAATTATCATTCTTGTTGGCATATCATTTTTCAAATTATCCTATTTTGATACTCTTTATTTCTGTGGGGTCAGTAGTGATATCCCCTTCTTCATTCCTTACTTTTTGCATTTGCATCTGCTTTTTCTTTTTCTTTGTTAATCTGCCTAAGGTTTTGTCAATTTTATTGATCTTCTCGAAGAACCAGCTTTTGGTTTTGTTTATTTTCTATAGTGCTTTCTTATTTTCTATTTCATTTAGTTCTGCTCTAATCTTTGTTATTTCTTTCTTTCCACTTCCTTTGGGGTTAGTTTGTTGTTGTTTTTCCAATTCCTCCAGGTGTGCAGTTAGGTCTTCAATTTTAGCTCTTTTTTCTTTTTTAATATATGCATTTATGGCTGTGATTTTCCCTCTCAGTACAGCTTTGGCTGCATTCCATAGGTTTTGATATGTTGTGTTGTCATTCATTCAATTCGAGGTAGTTACTGATTTCTTTTGAGATTTCCTCCTTGATCCACTGTTTGTCTAAGAATGTGTTGTTTAGCTTCCATATCTTTGTGCCTAATCTGCTTCTCTGGCCCTTTTGGTTTCCATTTTCATTCCATTGTGGTCAGAGAAATTACTTTGTATAATCTCTTTTTCTGAATTAATTGAAAGTTGTTCTGTGGCTTAGCATGTGGTCTAACTTGGAGTATGATCCATGTGCACTCGAGAAGAATGTATATTTTGGTGCAGCGTTCTGTATATATCTATTAGGTCCAGGTCCTCTATTATATTATTCAGAGTCTTTTTTTCTTTATTGATTCTTTGTCTAGATGTTCTGTCTAATGGTGATAATGGCGTATTCAAGTCTCCCACTATAATTGTAGAGGCTTTTATTTCTCCACTTAGTTTTTCCAGTGTTTGCCTCAATTATTTTGAGGCACTCTGATTAGGTGCATAAGTGTTTGATTGTTTTCTCTTCTTGAAAGATTACCCCTTTTACTAATACATAGTGTCCATCTTTGTCTTTTACAATAGTTTTGCATTTAAAGTCTATTCTGTCCAATATTAGGTTAACTACTTCTGCCCTTTTTGGGTTATTGCTTGCTTGTAAAATTGTTTTCCAGCCATTGACTTTCAGCCTCCTTGAATCCCTGGGTCTAAGGTGGATTTCTTGTTGACAGCATATAGGTGGGTCATATTTCCTTATTCATTCTTCCAATCTCTGTCTTTTAACTGGTGAGTTTAATCCATTAACATTCAGTGTTATTACTCTCAATGAGTTTCTTACATCATCCATATTTTCTTTGGGTTTATGTATGTCATATGTTGTTTTTATTTCTCTTTTTGTCTTTTTAGCTGTTCTTACACTCTCCTTAAACTCTCTCTCTCTCCCGTTTTTTTCCTTTCAACCTGTAGAACTTTCTTTAGTATTTCTTGAAGTGCAGGTTTCTTATTGACATATTCTTTTAGTTTCTGTTCATCTGTGAATATTTTGAGCTTCCATCATTTTTGAATGCCAGCTTTGCTGGATAGAGAATTCATGGCTGGAAGGTTTTTTTCTTTTAGTACCTTGACTATGTCATATTTCTTCTTGCCTCCATGGTTTCAGATGAGAAATCAGCACTTAATCTTATTATGCTTGCCTTGTATGTGATGGTTCTCTTTTCTCATGCTGCCTTGAGTATTTTCTCTTTGTCTTGAACATTGGACATTTTGATAATTATATGTCTTGGAGTAGGTTTGTTTGGATTTATACTGTTTGAGGTGTGCTGTGCTTCCTGGACATGTACATCCATTTCCCTCAATAGGGTTGGGAAGTTTTCAGCCATTATTTCCTTCAACACTCCTTCTGTTCCCTTTCCCTTTTCTTCTCCTTCTGGGATGCCTATAATGTGTAAGTTTGTGCATTTTGTGTTGTCGGTTAAATCCCTAAGTCCCTGCTAGTTTTTTTCTATCTTTTTATCTATCTGTTCTACTATCTGTTTGATTTCAGATGTACTGTCTTCCATATCACTAATTCTTTCTTCTGCCTGTTCAAATCTGCTGTTATGTGAATCCAGGGTCTTTTTTATTTCTCGGTTTGTGCCATTCATCACCATCATATCCATTATCTTTTTATGTATGTTTACAATTTCTTCAGTATGTTCTCCCAGTGTCTTCTTAATATCTTTAATTTCTTCCTTCACTTCATTAAGTTGGTCCATGATATTTGTTTGGACAGCTTTGATTAATTGTTCGATATTCTGCATCTGTTCCTGGTTTTTAGGTTGTTCATTGGAATAGTCCCTGTCTTCCTGTTTCTCAGTATGGCTTGTAATTTTTGTTGTCCTCTGGTCATCATTTTATCTTGATGGATTTATTGAGTTGATTAGCTTCTCTCTCTGCTCTAGAGTTTCATTTAGCTGGTGGTTCTCTGTGTGTGTTAAGTTTTCTCTTTGACACTTTATTATTCTTGTTGTATTTCCTTGCTTTTTTCTATGTTCCCTTGAAGGAAACAGATTAGGGCCAGAGGAATTGAAAGAGGTGAGAATGGAAAAAGGATTATAGTAACATTGATAAAAGTTAGTAGAGAGGCCATATCAGACTTAGTAAAATGAATATTTAACTCATGTAGGCAGGGTAGAGTAATAGGGGTAAAAGTGGAGTACTTACAATGGAATGGAACCCAAATAAAGAAAAATATATAGAATGAGTTAAAAGACCAGAATGATGAAGAGAGAGGGAAAGAGTAAAGAAAGGGCTGAAAGGAAAAAGTTAATTCAAAAAAAAAAAAAAGAAAAGAAAACAGAATAGACAAGATAGAAATAGACACCCATGAAGTTGAAGACTAATGAAAAAAGGTGGAATGTAAGAACCACAACAGAAAGCAGAAGGTGGAAAGATGAAGGAAGGAAAAGAGATTGCATTGGTAGACAAAATATCTATACACAGAGAATGGAAAATCAAGGAAGAAGAAGCACAGCAAAGAAGAAACAAGCTAGCAGCACCTAATTTAAAAAAGGGTGGGAGGAAGGAAAGAGGAAAGAAATACAAGAAACAAACAAAGAAAAACCAAACAAACACACAAGCATGCAGTCAAACAAAGCAAAGGAAGAACAGTGTTCTTTCTTGGGCCCTTGTGGAGCCTCTCAGCCTGCATTCATCAATCAATTACCCTGCAGCCTAATCTCTGCAGGTTTTGAGACAGATTTTAGCAATTAAATTAAGTTTAAAACAAAATTTTTTTGAAGAAATAAGGGGCCCAAAAGATTACCTCTTCTGGACCACCTCCTCTGCCAAAGGGACCCTAAATAGGCTCGTGGAAATTTATCAAACACTTCCCACTGCCTGACTCCCCAGGGGAGCTGAGACTCAGACACTCAGTGTGGAACTATAAAATTGGCTGGCTCTGCCCCCTCCTGAGCCAAGCCTCTGTGTTCCATGACTGTAAAGTAAATCAGGCTTCCTCAGCAGATTCGCCTCTCCCCTCAGCCCGGCACCACTTCTAGCTGGCGGCTTTGTTCCCCAAAAGCTGGAAGGGGTCCAGACAGCCAAACCAACAGAAAAAAAACCTCTCACCCTTTGCCAGGACTCCCCACTCTCAGAGAGTGCTCCCTCTTATAGGGTTGCTGGGAGGATGGGGCTTAGCCGTCTGTGTCCACGATTTCCAGCTGGGGAAAAAACCCCTGAGTTTACATTGAGCAGTCCACCTCGCTGTCCAGCTCCCTCCAGATTGATTTCCCCAAGGTTCTTGCTCTGCAGGCTCCCAGAGCAGACCACCCGGGCAGGATCCTGTCCCCAATCAGCCATCCTCCAGGAAAGAAATGGTGAGTGCCCATCTAAACTGACGCCACTTCCTGCCCTCTCCAGATTCTTATGCTGCCAGGAGAAGGGATCATGCTTCCTTAAATATGAGACCCCAGGTCAACTGGGCTCTGCTACAGAATGCAAGGGACAAGGGAAGGAAATCTATACCTGCTTCCACTCCTCTCTACGGACTTCATCATATCTGGTGTGTATTATTTATTGGTCATTTGCTTTGGTTGACATATATTTATAAGTTAACATTTACAAACTTTGAAGTACACATATTTATAAATATATATATATATAAAGAACTTCTACAGATGACTAATAACTAATAGAAAAATACACACAAATATGAACAGGTATTTTACAGGGGAGGGATCACATATGACTAATAGAGATAAAATAATGTTCAGCCTTTTGGTGGTAAGGTAAATAGAAATCAAGACCACATGTGATACCATTACATATTCTTTCCTTGGCATAAAGTAAAATTGTTGACAATATAAGATTTTGAGAGGATTTAAACCTACAGAATATCTTGTATTTTGCTATAGGAAAATAAATCTGTAAATTAAATTAGAAAACCATTTGTAGTTATCTCCTAACTGAATAAATGCATTTCCTACAAACCAGTTCTTCATATATATCAGCAAACATCTTAAAAATTGTGTTTGCTTAGGTTCCCCCAGAGAGAGCCTAAGACAAGGATTCAAGTGCAAATGTTTTATTTGAGAAGTGACCCTTTGTATCCCTAGCAGTGTAGTGGGGAAGTAAGGCAGAAAAGGGATGGCAGTAAATAATTAGTGCATTATGATGGAAGTTACCATTTGGGTAAATGAAGCTTTATCTCTCTGGGGTACTCTAAGTGCCAGTAAATATCCCTAAAATACAGATCCTGGAAATATCTCACTTGAGGAGCAAGGGAACTTGGTATTTATATATCAACCTTTTATCAGTCATTGAAAGGTACTCTCTGCTCTGCTGTGTAGCCAGGCAGAACAGGCTTCTGCTTCCAAAAGTCTTTACAAATAAATATGTATTTATAAATATAATCTGCCCAATGACAGTATGGAATAAATAATCTAGGAGGGGAAGACAGAGTGCTGGGCTTTTCTAATTTAAATAGGGTGTTTAAGGGAAAGATTCCTCTCAGTAATGACATTTGAGCAGAGACCTGAAGAAGAAGAAGAAGTGATCCATGAATATATATGAGATGATGGTCCAAGAAAAAGGATATATAAAATGTTGAGAACCTTAATTTGCAGAGTTCTAGGAAGAGTGGGCTGTCAAGTGTGATTAGAACAAAGGGAGAGAAGGTGCGGGAAAAAATGAGTGTCTTCGGAAGTTTGAGCACAGCACTGACATGATCATGTTTAAGTTTTAAAAAGAATACTCCAGCTGTAATTTAGTTGGGCATAAAGAACATAAAGGAGGCCAGTAGGAAGAAATAAAGAACATTCTTTGGTAGTGGTAGTAGTAAAATTGGTGAGAAGTAGTTTGATTATGGACATATTTTAGAAGAGACCCACAAAGAGACACGTGAAGGACTATCCTTAGAGTCAGGCAATGCATTCATCATCAGGGAAGCAAAAGGAGGATGAAGGGCACAATTGTTGGAAGGTGATTGGATGGATAAGGTGTGCGTCTGGGTGGAGGGGTGGTATGAGGAAGACCTCTGATTTCTCCTTGTCTCTCAGTAAAGTATTAAAGGCATTAGCTGATGGTGAAAAATAAGGGAGAGGTGCTGAAGGATTGAGGAGAGAAAAGAAGATATGAAATAAACACTAACAAAATTGGGAAATGAACGGTTTAGAATAGTGCTTCTTGCACTATCTACAGTGAAGACCAATTTATTGCTTATATTGATTTTGTTTTTAATTTCCAATTTCTCATGAATAGCTAAAATCAATTTAAGTGAATTACAAGAAAAATAAAAAATATATATAATATTTAAACCCATTTAAAAATTATCATATTGAACAGCCATATTATTATTCTGTCAAATTGCTATAACATTTTCAAAAGGTTGCCTTCAATTTCTTCACTTATCTGTATGCAGCACTGGTTAGAGAAGAGTGAAAGGACTCATATGTAGAGACTCAGGTCCCAGTTGAGGTTAGTGGTCATGAATTTTAAATATGAGTATTTTGATATATTTCATGCATTTAATACTATTAAATAACAGAATTTTTGGTGATTGCTAGGGCAATGTGCACTTTAAAATAAAGTGTGTACAGTGTTTGCTATTGCAATTCTATTTCTAAGATTCCTTGAATTGTAATAAGCATAAATATATGAAGATTTTTATTCATTATGGTGTAGATCATAAATGTAAATTTTTAATATTAGGATTTTGAATAAATACATCATCTATATAATAGTTTCATGACAAATTGATTACTCTTGCCATAAAGAATATAGGCATATGTAAGAACTTAGGAAAGAAGTTCACATTAACAGTGTTAATAGTTTGAAAGAAATACAATGACCTCGAATTTCCTTTTTAATATAAATAATTTGCAATTTATATACAGAAATTAAAAATGAAAAACTGTACATTATGATTAATAGTAGTAATCTTGATGATGTGACATTTAAAGCCAATTGATTTTCTTCTTTTTTGAATACTATATTTAAAATAATATTCATGATTTAACATTATTTCAAAAACAAGTACTATTATAATCATTGATGTCAACAATGAGCACATAATATAGTAAAATTACTATATTTTTCATAAATCTACATTTTTTAAACTGCAGGTCAAGATAAAAAAAAATCTTTTCCTGTTAAAAGATACAAAAAGACACTAGAATTTTAAAAACACAATAATTTGAAAAATAAAATAAAGATATTTGGTCAATGCTTCAAATCTTTTCATATAAAACAATATAAAAAATCACCATTTTTATAAAATCATTATTCAAATGATAAGGATTTTGTTCATTCAACATAACAAGTATGTAGACTTTTAGAACAATAGCTTGAAGATTCCCATGGACCTGCTTTCCAGTGAAAAAAGCATACAAGTGAAAATAATTCTTTCAAACACCAACCATTTAAAGACTCCTAAGAGTATGAATAAACATAATCTAATAAAACTGAATGGGGACAGAAAAAGTCTTTAGTGTTTGAACCATGGCCCGCTCTCTATCTTATCTTTCATAGCTCAGCATGTTGGAAAATGCACTATAGGAGGGTACAGTCAAGAACATTCTCTTTCACCATTTCTCCAGCTCCCATTTCAGGTTTACATTATTTTTCAGGGAGTAGCAAGGTGCCAACATTTTATAATATCTCCCAGCTCCATGTTTCAGAGGCTAAATTCCTGGTGAGTGTAGCAAAAAGATAGTGGTTCAATTTTTCAACCAGAAATCCACTCAGAGTGGAGACTCCACCTCGAGATGGATACAGAGAATATTTGGGAAATAATTATTCTCACCCAACTCACACATAAGACAGAGGTTCCATACTGGGAGAGACCAGAGGCTACAAATCTCACACAGAGCCCTCCTCATAAAGCAGAAATATCTCTTAGAGAGAAGTGGACCACTGTCCCTGCCCCAAGGTTTTAGGATGTGATGTGACTCATAGATTTTACCCCAGGAGACAGGTAGGCCATAATAACAGAGAACTCCAAATTCTTCTCAAAGCAACTGCCTTTATTTTATATTTTAAAATATAATTGTTGCCTGCAGATGTCCCTTACAAGACATACTAAAGGATGTTTAAAAGGCTAAAATCAAGTGACTGCAGTCAATAATTTGAGTCCACATGAAAAAACAAATGGCACCTGTAGAAGTAATTATGTAATTATAATGGAAAGTATGAATGTGTATTTCTTCTCCTATGCATGCTTAACTGATTTTAAAAATAATTGTATAAAACAATTGAATTATTGGGCCTATAACAAAAATAAAAATGTAATATATTTACCAATAAATGTGTAAAAGATTTGAGCAGGAGCAAAGTCTTTTTAGAGTAAAGAAATGACACAATATAGTAACTTTAATCCAAAGGAACAAATCAAGAGAACTTGAAACGGAAAAAAAGAAGATTAATATTTTAAAAACCCTCTATAAATATATACTTTCTCTCCTTTCTTCTTTCAGCATCTTTAAAAACATAAAATTATATAAAGCAATAATAATATATTACTATTGGGCTTATAAAATATAGATGTAAATATTTGTAACCCTAATAGCACAAAATGGCGGAAGATGGAGTAACATTTCTATATATCACTGGAATTAAGTTAGTATAAGTGAGAAATAAATTCTAATAAGTTAAAATATTCATGATAAACTCTAGGGCAAACACTTAAGAAAATAACTCAAAAATATAGTGAAAAAATCACTAAAGAAATTAAAAGGTTGTACTAGAAAATATTCACTAAAAGCAAAAAGAGAGCAATAATGGTAAGAGCAAAAGAACATATCAGACGTATAGAAAATCAAAAGGAAAATGGCAGCTATAGGTCCAAACTCATTAATACTAACATTAAATGTGAAATGATTAAATAATCCAATCAAAAGGTGGATATCATCAGATTGAATAAAAAAACAAGATCAAACTATATGCTTTCTATAGAAGTCACACTTTATGTGGGTTTAAAGCAAATGTAAGACAAACATGTACTATGCAAACAGCAACCATAAATAATTTGGAGTGGGTATACTAATATTAAACATAATAGGCTTCTAAACAATATTGTTGGTAGATATAGTGGGTACATTTTTTAGTATTAAAAGTGTCAATCCATCAGGAAAATATACCAATTATACATATATATATACGTATAATACCCAAAATACACAAAGTAATAAATGATACAAGTGAAGGAAGAGATATCTCAACAATCGTAGTTGGAGATTTCAATATCCAATTTTCAATAATAGATAGAAGAAACAGATACAGAATCAATAAGGAATTAGAAGCAAAACAAAAACATCAAAAGACTCTGCAAATCTACTAGAATAACATGCATCAACAGAACAATCAACTCTACTACAGGAGAAAACACTTTCTTGAGTTCACAGGGAAAATTCTTCAGGATAGACTAAATGCTACTCCAAATATAAAGCTTCAATAAATGCAAACTAGTTCAAGTCACAGAAAATGTATTATCCTACCACACTGAAATGGAATTAGTAATAAAAATGGGGATAAATTTGTTAAATTCAATAATATGTGTAAATTAAACAACACACTCCTAAATAACAAATGAGTCAAATAAATACCATAAAGGAAAATAGAAAGCAATTTGAGATTAACGAAAATGAAGACACAGAACATACCAAATTTAGGGGGAGAACTAAAGTAGTGATTACAGTGAAATTTATATATTTAAATTTCTATATTTTTAAAAAAAATAAAATTTAAAATTAATAACCTAAACTTCCACTTTAGGGTATTGGAGAAAAAGAGTGCAAACTAAAGACAATGCAGGCAATAGAAAGAAATAATGGCAATTACTCTAAAACTTGATGAAATCAAGAAACAATAGAGGAAACCAGTGATGTGAAAAGTTGGTTCTTTGAAAAAATTAACAAAATTGACAGCTCTTTAGCTAAACTGATGAAAAAATGAGAAGGTTCAAATTATAAAAACAATGACTGAAGAAGGGGATATTACTATGACCTTTACAGAAATAAAAAGGATTAAAAGGGAATATTATCAAAACCATATAAAAATTGTCAATTTCAATATAATGAAAAAATATATAGAAAGACACAAACTAATTGAATTCACACATGAAGAAATAGAGAACTTGAACAGACTTATAACAAAGAGATTAATTAGTAATAATAATAATTAAAAAACTGTCCATAACTGAAAGTTCAGACCCACATGACTTCTTGGAGAATTTTTATAAGTGTTAAAGAAGAGTTAATACCAATTCTTCAAAAACTCTTCCAACAAATGCAGGAACTGGGAAGACTTCCCAAATCATTAAGGCCAGTATCACCCCGGTCTCTAAAACCAGACAATGATGTCACAAGAAAATATAATTTGAGGTGAATATATGTTATGATTATGGATGCAAAAATCCTCAAATAAATAGTAAACTGAGAGTTCATTGCCAAAAGAGAGGCTTTGCAAGAAATATCAATGGGAGTGCTGCAGCATGAAAGGAAAAGACTTGGAGAAGAGTTGGGAAATGAAGACTTTTAGTAAGGGAAACTAAAAGGGTAAAAAAGGCTAACAATAATAAGAAAACATAAGAAAGCCAAAGCATAAAATTGTCAAAGTAAGCAATGCCTTTAGAGTAATAACATTGAACGTTAATGGAAAGACAGACTGGAAGAATGGAAAAAAAATATATGAACCATCTGTGTGCTGTCTACAAGAGACTTACCTTAAAGATGGAAGTGAAAGGTTGAAAAAAGACATTCCATGCAAACAGTAACCACAAAAAGAGCTGGAGTAGCTACTATAATATGGGAAAAAATATATTTTAAATGCAAAGCTGTTATAAGAGACAAGAAGGATACTATGTACTAGTAAAAGGGGCAATTCACCAAGAAGAAATAACAATCATAAGTGTGTATGCATTTAACCAGGTGCCCCAAATCACATGAGGCAAACACTGGCAAAACTGAAGGGAGAAATAAATGCTTCTACAACAATATTTGGAGACTTCAATACAATATTCTCAACAATGGATAGAACAAACAGACCCAAGATCAACAAGGAAATAGAAGCAAAACAAAAAGAACAAAAGACACTGCAGGGAGATGTGGGTCAAGCAGTTGAGCGCCCACTTCCCAAATGGGAGGTCCCAGGTTTGGTTCCAGTGCTTCTTGAAAAAGCAAAACAGAAAAAGACAACAAGTGAAAAACATCCAGTCAGGTTTCCTGTAAGAGAGACCAGTTCATTTATGTTCATAAACCACAGGAATAATGTATCAAACTGTTTTAAAAAGTAATGTTTTTTCTACATAAAATATTATTTAGCTTAAGACTTCTTAGGACATTTGTAAAAGTACATTAAATACAATAAGTTTTCTGATTATTTTTTGTAACCAGAGATGGATTTGCAACTGAAACAACATTGCTAAATTTTTATATTTGGTAAAAAAATATTGCCTTGTATAATTCCTGAATATTATATATTATACTTGTTCTGAAAAAATGTAATGTCCTAATGATAAAAGATTTCTAAGCAAAAAAAAAAAAACAACAAAAAAAGGATAAAACCAGCTCAGGGGTTATGATGTGGTTCAGTGGCTGAGCAGCAGCTTCCCACGTACGAGGTCCCAGGTTTAGTCCCCAGACAGGGTATCTCAAAAAAGAAAAAAAAAAAAAAATAGAAAACAACACACTGCAAATCATCTAGACTAACATGCATCAATAGAACTATCAATTCACCAACAGGGGAAACATTCTCAAGTGCACATGGAACATTCTACTGAATAGACTAAATGCTACTCCAAATATCAAGCTTCAAAAAATGTAAATTAATCCAAGTCATAGAAAGTATATGATCCTACATCACCAAAGTGGAATTAATAATAAAAATGGAGATAAATTTGTTAAATTCAATAATATATGTAAATTAAACAACACACACCTACATAAGAAATGAGTCAAATAAAATACCACAAGGTATTTGATCTGGACAGAAGATCAATAAGGAAATAGAGAGCTTGTATAAAATGATAAATGAATTAGACCTAACAGACATATATAGAACACTGAACCCCAAGATAGCAGGATGTACATTCTTCTCAAGTGTTCATGGATCTTCTCCAGGATAGACCATGTGTTGGGTCACAAAACAGATCTCAATAAATATAAAAAGATTGAAATTATACAGAGAACTTTCTCTCACCATAATGAAATGAAGCAGGAAACCAATAATAGGCAAAGAATGGGAAAATTCAAAATCATTGGATTTTAAAAGCTTATTTTAGAGACAAATGATCCATAAATCACATTTCAGCAATAAATTATAAACTATATTTTTAATTCCATCAGAGATGCATTACTTTAATGACAAAGCTTTAATTTATTAATAAAATGTACAGACTTACTTTTCTATTTATAGAAAATTTAAATTTATATAAATAAAATAAATTTAAAGAGCTGTTTTACCTTTATAAGCATGTTATTAAACTGCTGGATGGAAATTGCAAAATCAACTTTTTGTTGTTTATACTTTAAAATGTCACACTTCTTACTCAATTTTTTCCATACTTAACCATGGTCTTCTATGACATTTTCTTACTATGTTAGGATATGAAAACAGCTTACCTTTGCCAAGCAATTTACATCAGTGTGGGTGAAAGATTCATGATCTAACAGTCTTGTTGTATATTATACCTGTTTATTTGCAAAGAAAAACAAGTGGTTCATTATCCATGAAATCATAATAAAAATATATTTATGGCATGTCATACTGTACCTCAGACTAAGTATTCACTCTCAGAAAAGCATTATCTTCTACATTCTTTAAGTCACAGAGTGAATTAAGCTCAATAATTTATATAAAGGATTGCACTACATAAAATGCTGTGACAAAAAAAAAAATGCCAAGCTGTCAACATTCACTCAGTTTATAAAATGCTCATGCTCACATGAAACTAGTGGATGATTTCTTGGGAGGAAAAGAGCCACTATAATATAGATTTTTATTTAGTGTTGTTTTTTTATGAAAATGAACTCTGATTTCTATGAAAGTTAACATGATAGGCTCAATAATGGCTCCTTTTGCGCCCTAATCCTTAGAACCTGTGAATGTTGTTTTATATGGGAAAAAAAAAAAAAAAAAGAACAGAACTTTGCAGATGTGATTAAGTTAAGGGTGTTGAGATCTGCAAAATCTCCTTGATTACCTGAGTAGGCCCTAAATCTAATCACAGGTGCCCTTACGAGAGAGGCAGAGTGGGATTTGACATGGAAGAAAAGGGTTTGTGTACACAGAAGCACAGATTGGATTGATGCAGCCACAAGTCAAGGAATGCTGGAAGGCACCAGAAGCAGGAAGAGGCAAGGAATGAACTCACCTGTAGAGATTCTGCCATGACAACACCTTGATTTTAGTCCCATGATACACAGAACTGTGAGAGAATAAATCTCTTGATTTAAGCCACCAAGTTTTTGGTAAATTTTTGCAGCATCCATAGGAAACTTACATAGTAGATATGTGCTGAAACAAAGATGAAAAGAAATTGTTTAAGATAATTAGGTAGAACAATCTCATCATATTTAAGTTAAGGAATACAACTCCATTAAGGATCAGTATGTTGGGCTGCTATGTAAAATTTTCATACCTTAGGAACAGATAGGATAAAAACTTGACTATTTTCTCCCCTTTGGATAAAGGGTTCAGTTTACTAATAATTTTATAAAACATTATTTTATATGTATCTACTAATGGCATGTGTTCCAGATAAAAACAAGCCACTTTGGTGCTCTGTCTTAAATGATACAGTTGTATTAGTAATGTTATTAAATAATTTTAATTGATTTTTTTTCTAATGAGATCCAAGGGAAGAATCCAATTTATAGAGAGATCTGTTTTTAAGTCATATATTAAAATTTAAAACAAGATTTAAATGTGGTTTAAATACTATAGAAAAATATAAATATAAATTTATTTATTAGTAAAAATAGATTTTGCTCTTTATGAACTTAAGAAAATGGGTCACTAGATAATTTATTTTCTTTTAAAGAACACATATTTTAATACCACTGTTTATCCTAATTAAAATAATACTCTTTTAGACCTGAAGGTATCCATACAGTGTTTTTATTTTTGCATTCCCTCATTTTATAAATGAGGGATCTGTGATATAGAGAAAATATATGGAAACTACTTATTTAGTTTTCAAGTAAATAAAAATAAACATAAAATGAATACAGCAGTTCTCTTGCAAGGTTAGGCAGAGCTGGATCTTTGTATACACAGCATGATTTCACAGTTTTAGATCCATGAAAGATTTTTCTAATGCTAATGATTTCTTATTAAATAATAAATGTGAGGGGAAGTATATCATGATGGCAAATCATATTCTGTGGAATAGAATGATGAGGGAATAGGAACAATACAAGTAACTATAGGTAACATATATTTTCTGCCATTCATTGTCAACTGGCTCAAGCACATGGGAGTCTCCCCAGAATATTAAAATTTGCTCATACCTAGTTCAAGAGGTTCTATTTACAAGTGGTTTACAACCCCAGGAATGCAGATTAAGCATATGTGTTTTATGGGGTGCATACTTCAGAAATAGCACTTGGGGTGGGTATATAGATTTTAAAATTATGTCAAGAGAGTAGATGATATTTCTGACAGAGGATGCAAAAATATAGTATAAAATTTTTTAAAATACCCAGCGTATGTGTTTGATAAAGTATTAAATCAAAGATAATTTAAAAGCATGCTGTTCTACATATTAACAAGAGAATAAAACTTATATTTAATTTAGTGTAAACAGTCCTCTGGAATCATAGATTATCTGTGTCTTATCTGGACTAAATAAACATCTATGTATACATGTACATAGCCTTAATTAAAACTAGGTGATAGAAAATTTGATGATGAGCAGACAGGAGCTATCTTTCCAAATCATAGAGATGCACAGTTTTATTTGTCCCTTTTTAAAAAGAAAACAAGTGGCATATGGTGTATGTAGATGTGCACTTGCTCTTTTAGGAGTCTATATTTGACCATTGTATCATTCTTTTATGCCTTATTAAAACACAACCGCACGGCATGGTTGGCTGACCCGGCGAGCACAGGCGGCAAGGGAGGGATAAATGAATAAATAAAAAAAAATAAAAAAAAAAATCATTTAAAAAAAAAAAAAAAAAAAAACACAGCCATACAACTAAGACTAAAGTATCCCAGAAAAGGTAATCTGAGAAGCATAATATTGTCGATGTGTTAGTTAATCTGAGACATAAATCTGCTTGCTAACTACTGATTACTCTCTGTTTTTCTGCAACAACAAAAAAATCTGGTTTCACTTATACATCATGGATGAAACTAAATCAATCCAGACAGTATATCAGAGCTTTATCAATTTGAAAAAGCACTTTAAATCCTACTTTTGGCAGACTACTAAAATATCATGATGCAAAGAATCCTAGTAATTACTTAAGATCACTAGACTGTGTTTTATGAACATTCTGCAAACTTCTGTCTAAATCAAACAAAACTGGTTATTTTATGGTATTCCTTATTAGTTACTAAAAGATTTGGCCAGTGGGTCATTGCTATTTTATTCAGTGTCCCAGGACATTGAATAATATTTTTCTCTTGTCTGTCTCCATTATCCTTGAAATAGTTTCATGAAGTGCTGCTATGACCTGCCATTAATGATAGGCACCTTATTCACATTAAATTATTTTTAATGAGATAAGATTACATATTGTGGAGATCTTGAAGTGTGTAAGATGGCATTACTCAGCTAAGTTAAATATCCTGAAGTAACTGTAATTATTTGATTTAAACCTGCAGAGCTCTTTTAGGAGTCTATATTTGACCATTGTATCAGAGGAAGTTTAGCATAAGAATTGTAGTTCTGCTATTTACTCATGTCTTTACACAGAGGAGGGAGGGAAGAAGAGAGGGTGGCAATAAAGGAAGGAGGAGACAAAAATGTATCAGCACAATTTATCTTTCATAGTAAAGAGCTTTTTGCTCATGTTTTCCATCTTAATTATGAATTACTTGGAGTTCATTATTTTAAGACAGACTTTTAATGGATATGATAATTTAGCATTTATATATCCTTTCTCTCTTACAAGCACATAACTAATTAATCTTTAAGACATTCTTGTGAGAAGGATAAGTATTATTACACCTATCTGACACGTAAAGAAACAGATACACACAGATAGGTTAAGGGCTACAGCCTCTATTTAACAAGTAATGAAATGGCAACATGAGGATCAGAAATCCCAAATACAATGAGGTTATGCTTCTGTACTTGGCAAATATAACTCAATTCTCCAAATCAAGTCAATAACTATCATATATTGACATTGACATTGAAAAAGTCACTGCCCATGGGCAGCTACAAACGGTTCTTCCTTGGATTGTGAAAAAAAAAAAGATAATGGCTTAATAATAATAGCAGAGTCATTTAGACATTAGCGAGAACCAAACACACCAATAGTTGGTTCCTGTACCATGATAAGGAAATTCACCACCCTTTTTCCAGAAGTAAGGTCTCTTTGTTTTTGTTACCAGTCCATCCAGACTTACCTGTCTTCACCTTCCATTGGCACTCTTGTAATTTCATTTTTTCTGAATTCATTATTCCTTCTCCAAATTCATGGTGCTTATAATTGTTCAGGTAACAGAATTTCTGAAAGTCATAATGCTTTTTACAGAAAACCACAATGTGTTTACAGCCATATTAATTCCAACCTTCAAACTCAAAACAATTTTATTTGAATAAAATTTGATTCTATGCATATGCAATTTAAAATGAAAAAAAAAAAAAAAGTCCTTAAAATAAATAAATATTGATTTCTGAGAAGATGGTGGACTAGAAAGACATGGTACTTTCTTTTCTCCCAGAAAACTAGCTAAAAGACAGTCAGAAATGGCCTGGAAAAACAATCTTCTAGGTTTTAGGGCACCAGTGGAAGGCTGGACACCACCCAGTAGAGAGAGGGAAAAAGGAAAAGAATTGCAATGGCAAAACTGTGACTTAAAAGCCATGGATGCTACTGCCCGAGCCCTCCCCCACACTAAAGACACTTCTGAATTCTTAGGCCTCTGGGCTGGCAGCAGCTACAAAGGGGGCCCCAGGGATCCACTGCCTCAGGAAAGGAAAGAGAGGGACACAGCCTAAGGCTGACTCAGCTATTGACCCACAGATTTGGTCTGCTGTGTCCCAGGAGAACTTCCACACCAGATGGGGCAATGCCATTGTTTGCCTTGGGAGCTGGCAAGGGACTAAAGAGATCCAATCCTCTTGATCTCCTTGTCTACTAACGGACTGAGTTAGACAGGGGATGCACCTCCCCAGGAAAGGGGAAAGAGAGGGACCCAGCCTAAGGCTTACTCAGCTTTTGACCCACAAATTTATTCTGCTATGTCTCATGAGCCCTTCCAGGACAGGTGGAGCCATGCCATTGTTTGACTTAGGAGCAGGCAAGGGACTAAAGAGATCTGTGACTGGTTGTTGAGGACTCGGAGGGGAATGGAATTATTTCCTACCTGGGAAAAGGGAGGGTTTGCCAGCAAAGATTGGAGAACCACCTCTGAGAAAGTTTGAATTGGGAGGCTTTTAACCTCCAGGCAGGATACTCTACCACACCGATCTGGTCCATAATGAACACATTCCAATCAGGCATGGAACTTTCCTGGGCTGCCCAAGTATGCTATCTGCTGGCAGTACAAGGAAGTGCACATGTAGAAATTAAAAGTAAATAAAACAAGCCTTTTCCGACCTTTATAGCCTCCCTCCCTAAGGCCCTAGGAAGCAGTTCTGCAACCAATTATTGGGTCCACAGCCAGTTTTGAGCAATTAACAGGGATGATCCTAAGACCTAGGTTGAAATAACAATCAAAGAACAAGAATAACACACAGCCTCCTGCCATTAAATCCCTATGAAAGAGAGAGAAATTGACCGCCAGAGTAAACTCACCATCCTAATCAAATGCCTAGACAGCAGCAAAAAATTACAAGCTGTATCAGTTTGATATTATTTATGAATTCCAAAAAAAAAAAGATATTGATTATGTTTGTAAACTGGTCTGTTCCTCTGGGCATGATGCCCTTTGATTGTATTAAATTCAAAGGTTTTACGTTTACTTGATTAAATCAAGATTAGGGCTTTGATTCAACCACATAAGTAGGGCATGACCCAGGGTTGAGTGCCTGCCCCATTAGTAGGCTGATAGAAACAGAAACTACTCAAGAAGACACATAGAAGAAGGCACAGGAAGAAAGACAGCTCCATAGACACAGAAGAGGAGAAAACTTGGCCATTTCGATGCTGATCAAACAGCTAAAGCCCCGGGGAGAGCTGAGCCATTCACCTGATAGTTTACAGCTGAAGAGACCAGAGTCCTGAGCAGCTGAGAAGGCCCAGAAAGAAATGAGCCCTTCAGCCTACAGCTGAGATTGGAAGAAGCTAGGCCCATGAAGCCTTAAAAGTAAGAGGAAGGCTGAGCCCCCACAGAGATAGGCAACCATCTTGCTTCAACACATGGCAACAGACTTTGATGAGAAAATACATCTTATGGTACCTGGAGTTGGAGACTTTAGGGCCTTGTAAGCTTTGACCCCAAATAAATACCCTTTATAAAAGCCAACAGATTTCTGGTGCTTTGCATCAGCACCCCTTTGGCTGGCTAATACAGAAACCATACCATGAAAATGGAAGACATGATCTGAGAAAAGGAATATATCAAAGCTCCAGAAGAGATGCAAGATTAATGAGATGCACACAAATTTACAAAATCAAATTAATGAGTTGAAAGACAATATGGCTAAAGAGATAAATGACATCAAGAAGACATTGAGTGGGCACAAAGAAGAACTTGAAAACCTGAATCAAAAAGTAACAGTGCTCATGGGAAGGAAAGACGTGATAGGTGAGATCAAAAACACATTAGAGGCATTCAACAGTGGTCTCAAAATGATAGAAGACAGAATAAGTGATAGCAATTTCTATATGGAGTTATATTTAGGCCTTCTTGGAAACCTGCACTTACTCTATCACCCAAAAAGCTTTCCCAAGGTGTAATTACTGTCGTGTGCTTATTATTTATATTTGGCGGAGTGGGGGGTGAAAGTAAATTAGCCTAAAAATTTGCAAAAAAAAAAAAAAAAAAAAAGACAGAACAGATGAAATTGAACAGAAAAAGGTACAGAGAGAGAAAAGAATGGAGAAAATTGAGCAGGGTTTCAGGGAGTTGAATGACAACATGAAATGCAACAACATAGCTGTCATGGGAGTTCCAGAAGAAGAGAAGGAAAAAGGGTAAGAAAGAGTATTTGAGGAAATAATAGCTGAAAATCTCCCAACTCTCATGAAAGAAATGAACTTACATGACTAAGAAGCGCATTCTACCCCAATCAGAATAAATCTGAATAGACCTACTCCAAGACACATACTACTCAGAATGTCAAATGTCAATATAAAGAGAAAATTCTGAGAGCAGCAAGGGAGAAGCACACCATTACATACAAGGGATATCCAGTAAAACTTAGTACAGATTTCTCATCAGAAGCCATGGAGATGAGAAGACAGTGGTATAAAACAATTAGGATTCTGAAAGAGAAAAACTGTCAGCCAAAAATTCTTTATCTAGCAAAATTGTCCTTCAAGTATGAAGATGAGTATAAAATATTCACAAACAAACAGAAACTAAGAGAGTTCATAGAAAAGAATCCACCTTTACAGGAAATATTAATGGAAGACCAAGAGCCTGAAAAAAAAAAAGACAGGAGAGAGAGGCTTGGAGGAGAGTATAGAAGAAAGAATAGCACAAAGGATAACGAAAAAAGTAAAAAAGACAGACAAAAATAAGATATGACATATGAAAACCAAATAATAAAATGTGGAAGCAAATAATGCATTTACAGTAAAGTCATTGGGGATTAGAGTCCCCCATCAATAGATATAGGCTGACAGAATGGATAAAAAAACATGAGTTATTCATATGCTGCTTATAAGAGACTCACCTTAGACCCAGGGATAAAAATCAACTGAAAGTGAAAGATTAGAAAAAGATATTCCACCCAAATAGCAACCAAAAGGAGCAGGGTGAGGTTTATTAATATTGGACAAAAGAGACTTTAAATGCAAAAAGTATAAAAGATACTGAAGGCCATTATATATTTTTTAAAAAGGGACAACACACCAGGAATATATAACAGTCACAAATATCTATGCACCTAACCAAGGTGCCCCAAAATACATGAGGCAAACTCTGGCAAACCTGAAGGAGATATAGACATCCCTGCATAGTCGTTGGAGACTTCACCACACCACTCACATCATGAAGTATAAGAACTAGACAGAAGATCAACAAGTAAACAGAAAACTTGAACAATATGATAAATGAGTTAGACCTAACAGACATACACAGAATATTGCACCCAAACTCAGCTGGTTTATACATTCTTCTCAAGTGCCCTGGATCTTTCTCCAGGATAGTCCACATGTTATGTCATAATGCAGCTCTAAATAAATATAAAAGGATTGAAATCTTACAAAGCACCTTCTGAGCTCATAATAGAATGAAAATGGAAATCAATACTAGACCGGTAAGACATAAATTCACAAATGTGTCTAAGCTAAACAACACACTCCTAAATAGTCAGTGAGTCAAAGAAGAAATTGCAGTAAAATCAGTAAATATTTGAGACAAATGAAAACAAGAACACAACTTATCAAAACTTATGGGGAACAGCAAAGGCAGTCTTGAGAGGAAAATTTATAGCCCTATAGGCCTATTTTAAAAAAGAAGAAAGAGTTAAATTCAAAGATCTAACTGAACATCTAGAGAAACTAGAAAAAGAACAATGAACCAATCCCAAAGGAAGCAGAAGAAAAGAAATAATAAAGATTAGAGGAAAAATAAATGCAATTGAGAATAAAAACTAAAAGCTGGTTCTTTGAGAATCAGTAAAATTGACAAACCACTAGCTAGAGTAACAAAGAAAAAAAGAGAGTAGATTCAAATAAATACAATCACAAATGAAAAGGGGGAAATTACAGTGACCCCACAGAAATAAAAATGGACGATAAGAGGATATAAAGAGAAACTGTATGCCAACAACTAGACAAGCTAGATATTATGGACAAATTCCAAGAAATGCACAGCCAGTCTACACTGCCATTACAAGAAATACAAGAACTTAACAAACCAATTACATGTAAAGAGATTGAATCCACCATAAACAAATCCCAAAAAAGAAAAGTCCAGGACTAGATGACTTCATAGGTGAATTCTACCAAGTATTTTGAAAATAATTAACACCAATCCTGTTTAAACTCTTCCAAAAAATTGAAGAGGAGGGAAAATTACCCAACACATTTTATGAAGCCAACATCCCCTAATACCAAAACCAAATAAACACACTACAGGAAAAGAAAATTACAGACTAATCTCTCTAATGAACATAGATACAAAAATTCTCAACAAAATACTTGCAAATAGAATCCAAAATCATATCATACATCACACCCAAGGGGGAGTTGTTCCTGGTATGCAAGACTGGTTCAACATAAGAAAATCAATCAATATAATATAACACATTAAAAAAAATTGAAGGGAAAAAAGCACATGATAATCTCAATCGATGCAGAAAAGGCATTTGACAAAATCCAGCATCCTTTCTTGATAAAAACAGTTTGAAAGATAGGAATAGAAGGAAGATTCCTCAATATCATAAAAGGTATATATGAATAACCCACAGCCAACATCCAACTCGATGGGGAAAGATTGAAAGCTTTCCCTCTAAGAACAGGAACAAGACATGTATGTCCACTGTCAACATTGTTATTCAACATTGTACTACAAGTTCTAGCTAAAGCAATTTCACAAGAAAAAAAAAAAAAAAACATCCAAATAGGAATAGAGGAAGAAAAATTCTCACTATTTGTGGATGACATGATCCTATATTTACAAAGTACTGAAATGTCTATGACAAAGCTACTTGAACTATTAAATGAGTTCAGCAAAGTGGCAGGATACAAGATTGATATGCAAAACTCAGTAATGTTTTTTACCCTAGTATTAAACAATCTGAGGTGGAAATCGGGGGGTAGGGGGTGGAATTCCATTTACAATAGCAACAAAAAGACTCAAATACCTAGGAATATATTTAAACAATGTGCAAGACCTATATGCAGAAAACTAAAAAATAATGCTAAGAGAAATCAATGAAGACCTAAACAAATGGAAAGACATTCTGTGTTCAAGGATTGGAAGACTACATATTCTGAAGATGTCAATCTTACCCAAACTGATTCATAGATTCAATGCAATACCAGTCAAAATTCTAATAGCCTACTTTACAGAAATAGAAAAGCCATTACCAAATTCATCTGAAAGGAAAAGTGGACCCGAATAGCCAAAAGCATTCTAAAAATGAAGAGTGATATGGGAGGAATTTCATTGCCTGACCTTGAAATATATTACAAAGCTACAGTTGGCAAAACAGCATGGAACTGGCATGAATATAGGCACATTGATCAGTGGAATAGAATTGAGAGTCCAGAAATAAACCCTCACCTTTACGGTTCTTGACAAACCTACAAGTCCATGTTAACAGGACCAGTCTCTTCAACACATGTTGCTGTGAGAACTGGATAACCAAAAGAATGAAATATGACCCCTATATCACTCCCTGTAGGAGAATCAACTAAAAATGGATCAAAGACCTAAATATAAAAACCAGAACCATAAAACTACTAGAAGAAAATGTAGGGAAACATCTTAAAGACATTGTGCTAGGTGGTGGTTTCTTGGACCTTACACCCAAAGCATGAGTAACAAAAGAGAAAAATAGATAAATGGGACTTCTTCAAGATTAAACACTTCTGTATCTCACAGGACTTTGTCAAAATGGTGAAAATGCAGCTGATTCAATGGGAGAAAATATTTGGAAATCACATGTCTGATAAGGGTTTTATACCCATGATATATAAAGAGATCTTACAGCTCAACAATAAAGACAAACCACACAATTAAAAGATAGGCAAAAGATTTCAATAGACATTTGCCCAAAGAAGAAATACAAATGACAAAAACACATGAAAAGATGTTCAACATCACTTATGAGTTGGTAAATGAAAATCAAAACTACAATGAGATATCATTTCATACCTATCAGAATCGCCACTATTAAAAAGACAGAGAAATACAAATGTTGGAGAGGAATTGGAGAGATAGGAAAACTTATTGACTATTTGTTGAATGTAGAATGGTATAGCCACTGTGGAGGACTATTTGGCAGTTCCTAGAGAAGTTGAATATAGATTTGCCATGTGACCCTGCAATACCACTACTGGGTATATACCCAGAAGAACTCAGAGCAGTGACACGAACAGAAATCCACACACTGAGTTTCATAACAGTGTTATTCACGATTGCCAACAGTTGCAAACAGCCCAGGTGTCCATCAAGCAAAGAATGGATAAACAAACTGTGGTGTATTCACACAATGGAATATTATGCAGTTGTAACAAGAACTGAAGTCGTAAAGCAAATGACAACGTGGATGAACCTGGAGGGCATTATGTTGAGTGAAGCAAGCCAGACACAAAAGGACAAATACTGTACAATTGTGCTACTATGAACTAAATTTATTTTGTAACATATTGTCTGATTCCATTTATATAAAATGTAAATATAAATCAATTTTATAAAGATGAAAGTAGATTAGTGGTTATGTAGGGCTGGGGAAGGTATGCTAAGGGGTGTGGAGTTTTTCCTTTTGGAGTTATGAAATGGTTCTAAATTTTTTTGTGGTGATGAATGCACAACATTGTGATTATACTAAAAGCCATGATTATACACTTTAGATAGATCATATGGTATGTGAATATATCTCAGTAAAACTGCTAAATAAATAAGCAATTGTACAAGAATAGCCAGAAATAGCAGTTATGGACAGCAAGGGAAACAAAGAGATGGAGAGGTGAAAAATTGTCTTATTTAGTTGTTTGTCTGATTTTTGTTCATTATTATTGAAATAATGAAAATGCTCATATAATGAGTGAAGTGATGAATGCACAACTCTGTAATTATACCAAATACCATTGATTGTACACTTTGGATGAATTGTATGCTTTATTAATATGAATCAATAAAGTTGATTTGTTTAAAAAAATAAACAAATAACAAAAAGCATTACCTTTTTCTTTTGGATGGTTTCCTTCTTTTAAATTGTTAGCACTTCTTTGTAGATAAGAGACAGCATATGTAAAGAATTTGAAAAAATTTTAAAGAAACAATTAAAATTAACATCATGGATTATCTGAAACACGATTTGCTTATTGATAAAATTTTGCTGTGATCCTACTACTTATTTTAAGCAGCAGAATGCCCTCTATCTCATAGGATTTCTCTGTTCTCTGAATATAAACTTTATAACCGCTAATAAGAACACACATACATGCACATACACTAATACAACTCTCTTAACCCTAATTTTTAAAAAAATATTTATCCTCATAAGTTATTATTCCATCCATCTTGCCTAGTAATTCAAAAGATAAACCATTTTTGCTGAGTCTATTTCTTTACATTTTTCAGTCTCTTTCAATCTGATTTTGACTTTCTTTACTAAAAAAATACCCCCTTAGAGTAGTAAAATGAAAATTTGATCACAAATCCAATATGATCACAAATTCTTTTTCACCATTATACACAAAGCCTTTGCAGAGTATTGTATTGTCTGATATAAAGTCTTCCTAATCTTTTTGTGGTGGCTTGGATCTATGCACTCTAGAAAATCATGATCTTAAACTTAATGCATCCTTGTGAGTGTGAACCCATTGTAAATAGGACCTTTTGATATCAACTGATCCTATTTAAAATGGGTTCACACCCACAAGAATGGCCCAACTGAATCAGGATGGGTCTTAATACTATTACTAGAGACCTTATAGGGAAGGCCACAGGGAATAGCTGGAAACTGAAAAGTCAAAAGCACAGGAAGGGAAGGGAGAGGAGATGATAAAGCACAGAAAGGCCAAGGACCAAGGATTACTGGCAGCCAGCTCCAGAATGAAGCAGTCTTTCGTGAGAAATCTGATCAAAAGCTTGTCTAATCATGTCTGGGCAAATCTGTGCCAAGCTAATCAAACCAAGCCAACACCCACCTCCCATGCCTGTAAAATCTCTCTTAGCTTTCAAGTTGAGGAGACAGATTTGAGTCTTGACTTCTGTCTCTTTGCTGATTGACCTTGAAATTAAGTTCTTTCTTTTCTCAAAATCACAATTAATCGGCTCCTGTGTGCATCAGGCCATGAGTCTTTACTCAGTAACAAATCTTGGAGATCTCGAAGAGACTTTAGGTCTCAGGACTGCCTGCCTAAGGCCCTGCAGGCCCTGCAGAGCACAGGTTTTCTCTGCTGACCATGAGTGGCCACCTAGAACAGTTTTGTCTATAGCCTCAAAGATCAAGGTTCTCATCATCCCACCTGGCACTTCAGACCCTTTGGTACTACATTTAATTTTGAGGAAACAAATGGCTTCAACAACAGACATCTCTTGGGTGAATAAACTTGTATGAGCACCTATTCTCTTTTGCCAAATATTTGCCTGATAAGATTGTGAGTTCAAGTCCCACCCTTATGGTAAGCTCCACTTTTGGGGATTAGAGTCCCCCTGTTAAGAAATATACAAGATATTTTGTTGGGTTTGAGTCTCAAGAGTAAGAGACTATGGGAGAATTTAGCATTGAGGTACTTACACTGGGAATCTGGATTACTGTATTAAGAGTTATCTCTAAATTGGAAATTTCCACGATAATTTAGAACAGAGATTTTATTCTTGTTATGAATGCTATCAGTAGGCATGGGCCAGGCAGTTAAACACTACTGGAGAGCCCACCACTTTCTGATGAAAGCCTCTGCTTCCAAAAAATAAATCGCCTTTAAAAGGATAAATGGTCATAGACAGGCTACATTGATATAAGGTCACCTGCCACCCTCAAAACAATTGCTGTGCAATTAGCGACACTTGGTTGTGAGTCAGACACTTAGAGCATAGGCTGTCCACCAGGTAAAACAAGTATCCTGTGAAACCAACACCGTAAAACTGTACACTGCCCATAACTCAGAATTAAACACCCTAGGGTATAAGGTTTTGCCTTGTTCTTAGACAGAATTATCACCATAGGTCATGCTGATAGTAGACCTGACTACAGTTCCTTAGGATGCATTTTACAAAATTGGTACAGTTTATTAACAACTTTATTTGAAAATTCATAAAAATAGTAGAACAGAAAAAGGCAGCTCAACAAGTAATGGAAATATTACTCTTAAAATTTCTCTTTCAGGCACTTTTATCTCATCTAATTCCAACTGCTAATTCAGTTTTTCCTCTAGTATTAAGAAAGATACACACATGAACACAGATTAGTTAAATGACATAGTCAAGGTCTCTTTGTTAATGAAAAAAATGAAGAAGAGAAATAAAATGTTTAATCGTATTCATATCTCACAAAACCAAACCCCATATTCTTTTTTTTTACCTATAGAATTAATATTGTACCAACATTGCTCTTGCTACAAAAACATTGCAATGTTGTTAACTATAGCCCATAAATTACATTAATTATATTTCCCCATGTATCTCCACATTCTTAACACCCTGTAGTAGAATATTCATGTATTTATATTATTAACCACAATCCTCATCTACTTCCAAAATCATTGTTATACATTCCCAATATTATACTCCAGCTGTCCTCCAACTAACATTAATCTTTCTAGACTATTGTTTCAATCACAAGCACATCCATAAATCAACAGTGTTTGTTATATTTGTTATACTGCGTTACCATTAAGTCCAACCATTACCACTTATTTATATTTGACCTTATTAAACACTCTACATACATCCAGAATCTTTTCCCACCTTCTCATTCCACATTCCATCTCCCACCAACCTACAATTCATAGTTAACACTATAAGTTTACTCATTGTATTTTAGTCCATATCATTGAGGCCATAAAATATTTATCTTTTTGTGTCTGACTTTTTTCACTCAACATAATATCCCTAAGTTTCTTCCACGTTGTCATGTGCTTCCCAAATGGTTTCTTACAGCTGAGTAAGACTCTCTTGTATGAATCTATTACATCTTGTTTATCCCTTCATTGGTTGACAGACACATTGTTTCCATCTTTTAACAATTTGAGTAATGCCACTATAAACATTGGTGATCAATATCTGTTCACATCCTTGCTTTCAGTTCTTCTGAATATATTCCTAGAAGAAAGATTGCTGAATCATAAATAGTTCTATAATTAGTTTCCTGAGGAACCACCAGATTGTCTTCCACAAAGGTTGTATCATTTTACAGTTCTACCAACAGTGAAGGAGTGTTCTTATTTCTCCACATCCTCTCAAGCTTCAAGTTTTCTGTTCTTTTAGTAATGGCTATTCAGTATGGTGTGAGATGATAGCTCCTTGTAGTTTTGATCTGTATTTCCCTAATAGCTAGTGATGTTGAACATCTTTTCCCGTGTCTTTTGGCCATTTGCATTTCTACTTCAGAAAAAATGTCTGTTCAATTCATTTGCCCGTCTTTAATGGGGTTGCTTGTCATGTTTGTCATTAAGTTGTGTGATCTCTTTATATAACATGGAGATCAATTCCTTATCAGATATATGGCTTCTGAGTATTTTTTCCATTGAGTAGGTTGCCTTTTTATTTTCTTGACAACTTATTTTGAAGAACAAAATGATTTAATTTTGAGGCAGTCCTATTTATCTATTCCAAATGTTCCAAAATTGGTACATTTTAAAATATAAGTTGGAATCTGCCTTATTACACAGACAAAGTAAAAAGAGTGGCTTTAAACATCTCAGGTTAGGGAATAGCAGGAGCTACATTAAGAGCTGGCTCTGGATCTATGATTTGGACAGACAGTGATAGATCTCTGGCAACGGGAGAAACAGAAGCTTCTCCAGACATGAGTAAAGCAGCATAGTCAGTGGATGGCTTCTAACCCCTACTCTTTTTCAAGATCCTTGAATCAAGCCTGCCTCTTTGGCAACTGAAGTGAAAAATAAAAGGGAGTGAGAGAGAAGGGAAAGGTCACTAGGCTCAATTTCTTTAAATAAGTGGAAATGACTGACAAATGTTATCTGTGAATGCTTTAGATTTTTTTCTTGCCATGTTGCTATTTTGTTTTAGACTGTTTGTTCCCTTAATGCCATTATTGTATGTGACTGTTAGTTGAAAGGATAATGATCCACTAACTTGGAATGCTGAATGCCAGCCGGCATTTCATGCTATTAAAGAAAATCTTTTAACAACACCAGCATGTGGCTTCCCAGACGTAAGGAAATCCTTCGATCTGTTTATACATGAATGGCAGGGGGTAAACCTTGCAACATTGACATAAAATTTGGGCAAGCACACAAAGGACCGTCACCTACTTTTTCAGACAATTAGATAGAGTGACTCAAGGATGGCCAGTATGCCTCTGAGGAGTGACTGCCATTTGCAATCTGCTCCAAGAAGCTGAAAAGTTTACTCTGTAGAAGAGAGAAGCCTACAGAAGTAACAAAGGTCCTGCTGAAAGAAAGTTCCCTGGTTTGGACTGCCATACTCTATACAGAGAAACAATAGGGGAACTCTCATCCTGAAGGTGACCCAGGAAGTAGCTGAAGCCCTAAGAATACATTGGAAGTTGCACATTTCATGGAAGCTGCAGCCCACAGTAAAAAAAGAAAAACACCAACAACAACAGAAAAAAAAAAAAAAAAAAAAAAAAAGAATAATACCTTAAAGAAACCTATAGCAACAATCTGCCAGGACACTAACTTAACATGGGACAGAGTATTGCCAATTGCATTGCTTAGGGTAAGAGTAGCCACTAGAAACAAGTTTCAATTAAGGCCGTATGTAACATTACATGAGAGACATTTCCTTAAGGCTAAGTTTTATTTGATCTTGGAAACAGTCATATTGTAAAGGAGCTAGAAACTGTAAAATATGTGCAATCTTTGAGTGCTACCTTGTCTGCTATTGATGAATATGCTTCCAGCTGCCTTATACTTCCCATAGATGTGCCCCTTCACTGTGTAAGTTCAGGGGACTGGGTGTTCCTTAAATCCCCGGAAAAATTGAGAGAGGCATTGGAAGCAAATTCAATATAAGAGGTCCTTCAGCAAGGAAAATTCCGTCAAAACCATGCTTTACCATATATGGGCAAATTTATGCCTAGTCAATGAAACCACACTAACACTTATTTCCTATCCCCATAAAAGCTCCCTTACCTCTCAAGTTGTGGAGACAAAATTTTGCCTTGCCTCCTATTTCCTTGCTAGTTGACCTTGCAATAAAGATCTTTCTTTTCTCAAAATCCCAATGTCATAGAATTGGCTCCTGTTTGCATTGGGCTGCATACCCTTGCTCACTGTTACAGTTTGGAGCTTTTTGTGGATCCCCAAAAAGATCATGTTCTTGGAACTAAGCCATTCCTGTGTGTGGGACACTTTGATTGGATTGCTTTAGTGAGGTGTGACCCAGGGTGCATCTTGGTCCTCTTGCTGGAGTCCTTTATAAACAGAGAACTGAAAGCAGAGACACACAGGAGAAAATTGACAAACACATTGAAAGAAGGCTGCTTGGACTCATTAGAGACAAAAGAATGGAAAGAGGCTCCTAAGAGGCTAGGCTCATGGAGCAGCTTGAGGCTGAAAAGATGAGGCCCAGAAGAGAGAGACAATATGAACAGACTGGCATTGTACCCTCTCATGTGCTTGATAGCCCACAGCGGATGTCTGAGAGAAAGTATCTTTAGATGATGATGCCATGTGCCTGATATTTCACAGCTGACTTCTGTTGAGATAGCATCTCCTGATGATGATTGATTTAGACACTTTCACACTTTAAACTCTTAAACTAATAAATGCCAATTATAAAAACAAACACATTTCTGGTATATTGCTTGGTAAGCATTTGGCAAACTAAGACTCACAATAACACTATTGACCCATATTGAGAAAATAAAAGTAACATTTGATTCCATGTAAAGTTATCTATATGTAATAAAATTGGCCAAGTAATATATATGTATTCTTTCCAGAGGCTTTCAAGCAATTTCATTTGTACATTTTTAAAATGTCCATAATATATTCGTATTAATTCATTCTGCATCATAGTGAGGTACAAAAGCAAATAGTGTCATTTAGTAAGGCCTGATTAAACTCCCAAGATGGCAAATTCAATAGAATCTATTTTCTTCAAGATTAGAGGTATTTGAAAGAACATTTTTTTCTGATATATTTTGCCCCTATAATATTAAAGATAAATAATTTTAACTAGATTATATTTGCATGCTGTATGTATGTAAAAAGGATATACAATAATAATCACATCTGTTCTCATCTCTATCCTAAAACCATCCAGCACCCATCCACAAAGTCAACCACTGTAACCATATTATTATTTATCCTCTTTGTTTGATTTTATACACTAATATATACCATGAATGTCCTTTATATCCTCATATCTATTTATTATATAACATTTTTCAACTTGTAAATGCAGCTTTGCTCTAATTTTAGAATAAATTTCATTAAAATATTTTAGATTAACTGTTTTCTATAACTTCATATATTATGATTTTTAAAATTATATGTCCCACCAAAAATAGTTCTGTGTGGCTTAAAATATTTTAAAACATAAAATAAGTTTAAAATAGAAAAAGATATGAAAAAGGTGAAGGAAAAGTAGGTCAGGTGAAACATCATAATGTTAGAGATAGAATCATTATATAAAGCAAATACCATTAGATCTTATCCACATTCCTAAGAACATTGACTATTCGACTCTTAAATTTTCAATATTTGTGTAAAATGCTGTCAGTTAGAAGCATTAAAGCATTCATAAGGTTAAAAAAATAAAGCATGTAGAATAAACCAACCAAACAAAAAACAGTAATATATTTTCATCATGTCTGGGTAGGTAAAGATATCTTGGAAAAGACCCCAACAAACATAAATCAAAAAGAGAAACGATAGACTAGGGGAATATATTGGCAGCACACATATCTGTTGAAGAAACTGTTTCCAGAATATATAAAGAACTCCTACAAACCAACAAGAGAAAGACATATAACCCATTAAAAATAGACAACAGATTGAAAAAATATTTCAAGAACAAGATAAATCAATGAACAATATCATATGAAAAGGTACTCAAAACATTAGTCATGAGAAAATGTAAATTGAACCCATAATAAAATACCCAATACATACTAGAATGATTATTACTTATATATAATTATTATATTATCACTATGAGTTGTAACATTCAACATCATAAAATCTATGCGTGGTTTCATTTTGCTGTATTTACACCCAATCCACCCTTGGAATATCTGCTTTATTTTTGTTTACATTTGTTTGGTATATTTTTCTTTTACTTTTTTTTTCTTTTCTTTTCTTTATTAGAGAAGTTGTGGGTTTACAGAACAATTGTACAAAAAATATAGGATTCATTGTACCTAGTTACTAAAATTTTAGGTTTGTTTTATCAATGCATCAAAGCACTGGGTTTGTTGTCATAACATAAACTGAAAATCTTTTACTTCAATGAGTGAAGTAATTGATTTATATTTTTAAATTATGAATATGTGTGGATCCTGTTTTGATTTCTTATTGCTGTTTGTAACAATTTACCACAAACTTAGGGATTTAAAACAATGCAAATTCATTACCTTTCATGTTTTGGAGATCAGAGGTCCAAAATCAGTTTCGATATAAAATAAAGATGTCAGCTGGATTGATTTCCTCTGGAGCCTCTAAAGGAGAAGCCGTTCCTTGCCTTTTCCAGTTTCTGGAAGACATCCACATTCCTTGCCTGTGGTCTCTTCCTTCATGTCCTAAGTCAGCAGTGTAGCATCTTCTCTGACTTCCACTTTCATCATCACATTGCCAATTTTCATTCTAACCTTTCTGCTTCCCTTTTATAAGGATCATTGTGATTACATTAGGATCACCTAGATAATGCAGGATAATCTCCCCCATACCAAGACACTTAACTTAGTCACATCTGCAAAGTGTCTGTGGCCATGTAAGGTAACATATTCACAGTTTCCAGGTATTTGAACATGGATATCTTTGATGGACCATTATCCAGCCTACCACAGATTTAATTATTGTGCAATTTTATGGTATGATTTATGGTTTTATATGTAAATATTTAAACATTTCTTGAATGCAGTATATTTTCTTTGCTGTTTTAAAATTTTAGTTCCCCTAATGTCTAAAATTGTTGCATCTTTTAACATTTATCTTTGTAAGTTTACCTTTATATAATCCTTTATGCCCACTTTCTTAATATCGTATCTATCATTTTCCTTTTTTAAACTTTCTCCTTCCTCTTCTCCATCACCCAACTTTAGTTATTAAGATTAGGTTTCTTTGTGTTTAACTTTGTGCTTTTATGAACTTATATTTTGTTCCTTTATTTGTCAGTTTTAAATGATATCTCATTCTTCTTTGTAGAAAACTTAACTTTCCTCCTATTTTATTTTGGTTGCTTAATTTCTACATAGTAAGCACTAAAACATTTAGACTTTATTCTATCCTCCTTTAAACCATCTTTTTTTCTTCTCTTATATTAATCCTCATTGCCAGTTCTTTGCTTTAATTACCTGATTTTGTTGGCTGTTGCTTAACTTGTATTGATTTCCTCAAAAATGTTACATAGAAGCAATATTTCATATTCATTTATCTGTCCAAAACTATTTTTAATCTTTATGGTCGAATAGAAAGGTAGATATAAAATACTTGGCTCATTCTATCTATCCATGGATATGTTTCCATCTAGATTTTTCTTTATTTTCTCAATTGATAATGATTTAGTATTTAATTTTTTTGGCACTTCTTCAATAAAGTTTTCCTTGGATCATCATAGTTTAAATCGGGGATCAGCAAACTATGGTCTAGGGTCAAACCAATCCATCCTCTGCTTTTTTAATTAAAGTTTTACTGGAACACAGTCAGACACTTTGTTTACATATTGTCTATGGCACAATTAAGCTACAATTTCAGAATTTCGTAGTTGTGATGGAGATATTTTGGCTATTTACAAGAAAAATATTTGTTCTGTTTCATAATTTTGGAATATATGGTAGATTGATTCTTTGGCCCAAAATCTTTACTCCTTGTCAGGCACATGTCCATGAAACATTAAAATCCCTCTCATTAATGTGAATTTTTATTAAAATATATGTAAAAATATAATGAAAGCATAATCTACCAAATTTTACAATGTTATCTAATTAGCCTAACCTGGCCAGAGTTATCCTAATGTAGGACTTTTTATCTGCTAATTAATATAAATATCTAAAGAAAAATAGCCATATATTTTGATATGTTCCAATAAATACACTTAATTATATAATTTCCACAAAGTGCTGGCTCATGGCAGTGGCTTATAAAAGTAATGATTTTCAAACTTCAGTGCACATCACAATCATCACGGGGAACATTTTGGAGAGCATTGACTAGACCCCAATCCTAGAGATGATGTTTCCTTCAGAAATCTGCATTTTAAAAATGCACCACAGATAATTCTGCTTCAGGTCATTCCAGATCTAATTTTTAGTAACACATGGTTAAGGTAATATGGCATTAAATTTTAAATTTCTGTGTTCTTTTACTTGTTTGTTTTCACTTTTTTTTACTTCTTCATTACAGAAATTGTTGGTTTACAGAACCTTATGAGTGAAATACAACATTCCCATATACCTTGCATTAGAGTGGGACATTTGTTACAATTTATGATAGTGCAATTTTATAATTGCACTAGTAATTAAAGTCCTTGGTTTAATATTAGGGTTCACTATTTGCATAGTTCCATGGATTTTTAAAAAATTTTTATTCTCTTAACATACATACAGCTTAACATTTCCTCCTTTTAATCCTATTCAGATATATGTTTCAGTACTGTTAATTGCATTCACAATGTTGTACTACCATTATGACTCATCCTTTACCAAATATTTCCATTATTCCATACTAGAATCTTGTTTATTTTAATCCTTAACTTTCCATTCCCTATCCCCACCCCATCCCCTTGTAACCTAGATTCTAGATTCTGATTCTGTGAGTTTGCTTATTCTAATTGTTTCAAATCAGTGAAATCATACAATTTTTGTCATTTTGTGCCTGGCTTATTTAACTCAACATGATATCTTCAAGGCTCATCCATGTTGTTGCATGTATCAGGACTTCATTCCTTGTTACAGCTGAATTATATAAATATATCACATTTTGTTTACCCACTCATCAGTTTAGGGATTCTTGGGATGCTTCCATCTATTGGAAGGTGTGAATAATGCTGCTTTGAACATTGGTGTGCAAATATCTGTTTGAACCCTTGCTTTACATTTGTTTGGGTATATTCCTAGTAGTGGATTTTGGGTCACATGGTAGTGCTATATTTAGCTTTCTGAGGAACCACCAAACTGTCTTAAATAGCAGCTGCATCATTTTATATTTCTCTGCATCCTCTCCAACACTTATTTTCCGTTTTTTTTTAATAATAACAATTCTAATGGTTGTGAAATGGTGCCTAATTGAGGTTTTGATTTGCACTTCCAGATGGCTAATGATGTTGAGCATATTTTCATGTGCCTTCTGTCCATTTGTATTTCTTCTTTGGAGAGATGTCTGTTAAGTCTTTTGCCCATTTTTTAATTGAGTTGTCTTTTTGTTGTTAAGTTTAAGGATTTGTTCATATATTCTAGATATTGATCTTTTATAAGACATATACTTTCTAAATATTTTCTCCCATTGTGTAGGTTGTCTTTTTATTTTCATGATAAAGTCATTTGAGGAACAAATTTTTTTAATTTGATAAGGTCCCATTTATATATATTTATATATATATATATTTTCTTTTTTCTTTTGTTGCTTCTTTAGTTTGCTAAAAGCTGCTGGAAGCAACATACCAGAAATGGGTTGGTTTTTATAATGGGAATTTATTACGTTAAAAGTTTACAATTCTGAGGATGTGAAAATGTCCAAATCAAGGCATCATCAGAGATGCTGTCTCACAGAAGTTTGGTTGCAGATAATTCTGGACTCCTTCCACATGGCAAGGCACATAGAAGCATATGCTTCTCTTCTGGGTCTCATTGTTTCAGCATCTGGCTCCTCTGTCTGTGTCTTCCTCTTTCCTGGGTTCCTCTCTGAGCTCCTGTGTTCCTTATCTCCATTATCTGCAGCTTTTTTTCTGTGTGTCTCTGCTATCAGTCCTTCCTTTATAAAGGATAGAAGCAAGAGGAACAAGACCCACTCTGAGTCATGACTCAATGAAGTAATCCAATCAATTCCCCCCAACTAAATCCAGTCTAATCAAAGGGTCCCACACCCACAGGAATGGCTAAGCTCCAAGATCATGATCTTTTCTGGAATCCACAGAAAACTTCAAACTCTCACATTTGCTTGTGCAAAGTCTAAGAAACTATTGTCTAATACAGGTCCTGAAGGTGCTTCTTTACATTTTCTTCTAAGAGTTTGATAGTTCTAGCTCTTACATTTAGGTCTTTGATACATTTGACTTGATTTTTGTATATGGTGTGAGGTAAGTGTCCTCCTTGTTTTTGCAAATGACGATCCAGTTTTTCCAGAATTATTTTTTTTGAAGAGACAATTGAGTGGCCTTTGCCACCTTGTCAAAATTCAATTGGCGGGAAGCGGCTGTGGCTCAATCAGAAGGGCTCCCGTTTACCATATGGGAGGCCCCGGGTTCGGTTCCCGGGGCCTCCTGGTGAAGGCAGGCCCGCCGGCCTGGCGTGGTTGGCTGACCCGGCGAGCACAAGCAGCAAGGGGGGATAAATGAATAAATAAATAAAATCTTTAAAAAAAAAAAAAAAAAAAAAAATTCAATTGGCCATAATGTGTGCTATGGACAATAGTTAGTGGTAATAGTTTGATGATATTATCTTACAATCTGTAACAAATGTTCAAAAACAGTGTGGTGTGTTGGTGACGGTTTGTTGAATGGGAATTCTACAAATGTGCATGATTGTTTGGTATGTTCACAACTTCTGTAATAAAAATATATTTTAAAAAATTCAGTTGGCCATAAATGTGACAGTTAATTTCTGAACTCTTCAGCAAAAGCAGTGCTCAGAGGGAAATTTATAGCCATAAATGCTTAAATTAAAAAGAAGAAACTACTAAAAACAAATACCTAACTAAACACCTGGAGGGATTAGAAAAGAACAACAAACTAATCCCAAAGCAAGCAGAAAGAAGGAAATAACAAAGATTAGAGCAGAGCTAAAAGAAATTGGGAAAAAAAAAAAAACACTAGAAAAATTAACAAAACCAAAAGCTGGTTCTTTGAGAAGATCTACAAAATTGACAAACTCTTAGCTAGATTAACAAAGAAAAAAAGAGAGAAGATGAAAATACATAAAATAAAAAAAATGAAGGAGGGAATATCACCATTGATTCCACAGAAATGAAGTGTATCATAAAAGGATATTTTGAAAAATTGTATGCCAACAAGATGGATAATTTAGAAGAAATGGACACATTTCTAGAACACACAAGCAGCCTACATTGACAAAAGAAAAAATTGATGAACTCAGCAGACCAATCACAAGTAATGAGGTTGAATTAGTTATCAAAAACCTCCCAAGTAAGAAGAGCCCAAGACCAGATGGCTTCACAGCTGTAAGAAGGAATGCAGTGTTAACACAAACAACATGGATAAATCCTGAAATCCTTCTGTTGAATGAAGTAAGCCAATCACTGAAGGACAAACATTACATGATCTCACTGATATGACTTAAGCAAGCTGAGTATATTCACAGAGCTACAGTCTGGCAGATAGGTTATCAGGAGACAGAAAGGGCATAGAGGGTGGTAAGCTGATGTTCAATATGGGCAAAATCTATGATAAGACAGAAGGGGGTGGTTGGGCTGTAGATGAGGGTGATAGTGCTGCAGTGATGTGATTGCGTTCAATGGTGCAGGAATGTGAGGAGGAGTAATGTGGGGGGATTGGGGTTGGAATATCCATGGAACTGAGGAGAAGATTAGAGGGAGGAACAGGTGATCTCTGGGGAATTGCAAGTCTGTGGTTGAAACTACAATAGTGAGAATGTTCTTTTGGCAGATATGTTACAGGAAGGTTACTGGTGCTGGGTTTCAGAGATGGGGGGATATGTGGAATAGGATGCACCTAGGGCATGCATTTATGGGATATTAATATGTTCAATTGATCATGGGGCATTGTCTCGGAGAGTGGAGACCCATACAATAACCAAAAGAATATTGAATCCTTATCCTGGGAAGTCCTGCTACATTCTCTAATAAAGCAGTAAAAATCCCCTGAGTACATGGACAGTGCCTAGCAAAGGAGGACAGAGCACTATGCCAGGCCCTTAATATTGATTGTTGTACTTATGAACCATTGCTTGTGAAATTGAAACTTAGCCTAGTATTATATATTACCTAAGAGTTACCTCCTAAAAGCCTCCTTGTTGCTCAAATGTGGCCTCTCTCTAAACCAAACTCAGTATTTAAATGCACTACCTTCCCCTCAGTGTGGGACATAACTCCCAGGGATGAGCCTCCCTGGGATTATTACCAAGCACTGACTAGTGATGCATTTGGGAAAAGACTTTGACCAAAAGGAGAAAATATTAAATACAAATGAGTTTTTATGGCTAAGAGACTTCAAAGTGAGTCCACAGGTCATTCCAGAGGTTATACTTACGCAAGTCTCAGCAGGATCTCAGATCTCATTGATTGCCACAGCAAACAGTGCCTTAAACAGGGGAGCTCCTGAGGGCTCTAGAGATATCTAGACACTAAAGGTAAGGCAGAAAATCTCTGGAATTTGTCACCCTGTCTGTGGGACTTACTTTAGAATATATGTTCCCCAATATAACAGAGTTAGACTCATTTATGATTCTCCTACACATGGCTCTTCTGCCCATTTTATTTGAACCTACAATTAGCACTATACTTGTTAAATATATGTTCTAGAGAATTACATCCTCAGTCTGTTCATATGCTGGTTGAGCATTGAATTTCAGCAGAGCTGCAATACCTACTCTCCAGTTCATTGGACTTGCCTGGGACAACTAATAAAAGGATGATGATGGGCAACGCCCATCCCCCAAAACAGAGTATTCACAACTGAAGGAAGACAGTTCCATCCATATGCCCCATGGGATCTAAGCCCCCTCTCAGTCAGAAATAGAGTGGGAGTCACATCCCCAAATCCTAAATATTGAGGAATGAGCAAACATAAGGAGGAAATGTGACTATGGACTAAAGTAGACTTATTTTTCTAGCAGTGGAAGAACATGTATCATTGTTATAAAGGCAGTGGCCACCAGAGGTTCAGAGGGGAAAGTGAGGGAAGAATGGTTGTATCATGGGGGCATTTTTGGAACAATGGAATTTTCTTACATTATATTGAAGTGACAGATACAAGCTGTTATACATTTTGTCAAAATTTATAAAATTGTGTAGGGCAAAGTGTAAAATATAATGCAAACTATAGTCCATAGTTAGTAATAATGCTTCAATACATGTTCATCAATTGTAACAAATATACCACACTAATCAAAAATGTTAATGTGGGAAAGTATGGGAGGGGTGGGGTAGGGTATATGGAAATCCCCTATATTTTTGATATAACATTTATGTAATGTAACACTTCTTTAAAAATAAAAAAATAAAAAAACAAATTTAAAAATTCAGTTGGCCATAAATATGAGGGTTGATTTCTGAACTCTCAATTCTATTCCATTGATCTGTATGTCTTGTGCCATTATCATGCAGTTTTGATTACTGTGCCTTTGTAATAATTTTTAAAATTGGGAAGTGTTAAACCTCTATATTCATTATTCTTTTTCAATATGGCTTTATCTATTTGTGTCCCTTACCTTTCCATATCAATTTGATAATTGACTTTTCCATTTCTGCAAGGAAGACTGTTGGAATTTTGATTGGGATTTGATTGAGTGTCTAATTTGGTTTCTATAGGAGAGCCATCTTACCAATATTTAGTCTTCCAATCCATGAACATGGAATATCTTTCTATTTATTTAGGATCTCCTTAATTTCTTTTAGGAATGTTTTGTAGTCTTTTATGTACAAGTCCTTTACATCCTTGTTTAATTTATGCCTTGATATTTGTTTCTTCTTGGAATGTTTGGTAGAATTCCCCTGTGAAGTCATCTGGTACCGGACTTTTCTTTGTTGGAAGGCTTCTGGTTACTGATTTGATCTCTTTACTGGTAATTATTTTATTGAAATCTTCTATTTCTTCTTTCATCATTGTAGGTAGTTTGTTTCTAAGAATGTGTCCATTTTATCTGGGTTACCTAGTTTATTGGCATACAGTTGTTTATTGTATCCACTTATGTCCTTATTATTTCAGTGGAGTCAGTAGTAATGTCCCCTTTTAATTTCTTATTTTTGTTATTTGTATCCCATCTCTCTTTTATCTTTTCCTATGTATGTCTAGCTAAATATTTGTTGATTTTGTTGATCTTTACAAAGAACCAACTTTCTGTTGAGTTGATACTCTCTATTGTTTTTCATTTCATTTATTTCCTTTCTAATCTTTATTATTCCCTTTCTTCTGCTTTCTGTAGGCTTAGTTTACTCTTCTTTTTCTATTCTTCCAGTTTAGAGGTCTTTATTCTTTTTTAACATAAGCATTTAGAACTACAAATTTTCCACTCAGCACTGCCTTTTACTGCATCCCATTAGTTATATTGTGTTTTCATTTCATTGATTTCAAGATATTTCTTAATTTCATTTCTAATTTCTTCTTTGACCATTTGTTGTTTAAGAGTATGTTGGTTAAGTTACATGTATTTGTGAATTTTCCTTTTCTCCCTCTGTTATTGATTTCTAACTTTATTCCATTGTGGTTGGAGAATATACATTGCATGATTTCAATACTCTTGAATTTATTGATAATTGTTTTGTGACCCAACATTTGGTATGTCCTGGAGAATGATCCATGTGCTCTAGAGAAGAAAGTGTATTTTGTTTTCATTGGGTGCAGAGTTCTATATATGTTTGTTAGGTCTAGTTGGTTTAGTGTATCATTCATTTCTTGTACTTCCTTATTGATATTCTGACTAGATGTTCAATCATTATTGAAAGTGGTGTGTTAAAGTCTCTTACTATTAATATAAAACCCTAAGTTTCTATCTTCAAATCTGCAGTATTTGTTTCATATATTTTGGGGCTCTGCTATTAGGTGCACATATATTTAAAATTTGTTACATCTTCCTTTTGAATTCTCCCCTTTATCATTATGTAATGACTATCTTTGTTCCTCGTAACTGCTTTTTGTTTGTTTGTTTGTTTATTTGTTTGTTTGTTTTTTAGTTAAAGTCTACTTCATCTAATATTAGTATAGCCACCCCAACTCTCTTTTGGTTACTACTTGCATGGTATATTTTTTCCATCCTTTCACTGTCAAACTACTTGTATTTTTTACTTTAAGGTTAGTCTCTTGCAGACAAAATATAGAAGGATCATGCTTTTTATCTATTCTGTCAACCTTTTGAGTGAAGTGGTTAGTCCATTTACATTTAAAGTCATAATGATAATGCAGATCTTTCTTTTGCCATTTCGCTTTTTAGCCTTTAGTCTAATATACTTTTTGTCCCCCTCTTCTGTTAAAGCCTATTCTTATATCTATTTGTCTTCCTGTGTTGTACTTTATTGAGTGCCTCCTCATTTCTATCTGTATATATTTTTCATCTCTTTTCCTTGTGGTTACCCTGGGTTAAATTATAATATCCTAAATATATAACAATTATATTTCATTTGATACAAACTTAACTTCAATAGCATATACATATACATTTCCTATATCCCTCTGTCTCCCCATAATTTTTTTGTACATAACCACTTATGTCATTGTATATTGTTTGTCCAAAATCCTAGATTTCTCATCACTTTTTAGTATTTGCATTTTAGTGCCTGTAGGAAGTAAGAAGTGGAGTTACATACCAAACAATATAATACAATAATACTGGCATTTCTAATTACCAGAATGGTTACCTTTATCATGGGTCTTTATTTCTTTATGCTGCTTTAAAACACTGTCTGTTGTCCTTTTGTTTCAGTCTGATAAACTTCCTTTAGCATTGCTTGTAAGGCAAGGAGATATACTCCCTCAGATTTTGTTTTATAAATGTCTTAATCTCTCCCTAATTTTTGAAAGAGAGTCTTGCTGGATACAAAATTCTTGGCTGGCAGTTGTTTTCCTTCAGCATTTTAAGTATTTAAATCCATTGCCTTCTTGCCACCATAATGTCTGAAAAGATATCAGTATTTAATCTTATTGGGAATTTTTGGAATTTTAACATGTTGCTTTTCTCTTGCAATATATGACAGAGATTATTTTGCTGCATGTTTATCCTGTTTGGTGTTCTTTGGGCATACTCATGTCTTTTGCTAAATTTGGGAAGTTTGTTGTCATTTACTTGACTGTTCCTTCTACCTCTTCCTCCCTCCTTGCCTCCCCCCTTTCCTCCCTCCCTTCCTTCCTTTTTTTTCTCTCTCTCTCCTTCTGGGACTCCCATAATGTGTATATTGGTGAATTTGATGTTGTTCCATAGCCATCTTAGGCTGTTTTCACTTTTGATATTTCTTTTTTCTTTCTGCTGCTCAGTCTGACTCATTTCAAGTGCCTTGTCTTCCAAGTTCACTGATTCTATCAACTGCCAGTTCCAATATACTCTTTTTTCCCCCCAATATACTCTTGAAACAATCCTGGTCATTTTTCATTTCAGTAATTTTGGTCTTCAAATCCAGTAGTTCTGTATGGTTCCTTTTTAAAATTCAATCTCTTTACTTAGATGCTTGTATTGTTCATTTAATTGTTTTCTTGATATCCTGTAATTCTTTCCCTCTCTTTTCCTTCATCTCCTTAAGCATTTTTAAGATCAATTTTTAAAAGCTTTCCAATATGTTGACATTCTCCTCTTCTTCATTGGTGTTTTCTGTGTATTCATTCTCTTCCTTGGGATGGGCCATCATTTCCTGTTACCTTGTTTGTCTTGTACTGTACTCTTCCCCTCCCCCCAAGAGCGCATGCTGCACTCTTCCTCTCCCCCCAAGATGGCACCCTCATGTGTTTGCTCATTGTTTTTGCTCATTGTTTGTGTGCATTGTCCGCTCATTGTTTTTTATTGTTGTTTGCTCATTGTCTGTTTGCTTTTTTTTTTTTTTTTTTTCAAGAGGCACCAGGAACTGAACCTGGGACCTCCCATGTGGGAGGTGGGTGCTCTACTGCTTGAGCTACATCTGCACCCATACTGCACTTTTTAATATTTTAAAATGTTAACCCTAGGATTTCACCCCCAGGATGTCTGTTTCTTGGTTTGTAACCCACTGGTGATAATACAGAGATTTTCTTGACCTTCAGCCATCTGATAATAAAGGTCTGCCCATGGCTAATGCAGTATGCAGGGTTTTCCCTGTCTAACTGGGCCTCTGTCTTATCCTGGGATTTTGCTGGTTAGTTGTTTTGGAGTTCCCTGGTTTATAGGAGGTTCTGTTTACCTAGAGAACCCTGAATAATACAAGAGTTTGGTGGTCTTCTCTGTATCCCAAAGGACAAATCTCCCTCTCCTAAGTATCCAAACCTGACAGACATTGTTCCAGACTGTCAAGCTCTATAGTTTTTAACACTCCTTTCGGTTTTTCATATTGCTTTTGCCTGAAGTGCATATTCTGGGAGGAGGATCACTCCAGGGAAGAATTTCACAATTTGTTTTTTCCCAGCCAAAACAGGGCCAGGGCCCATGAAGGGGGTATAAACTGTCTCCAAAGTGCCCTGTGGAAAGAGTCAGGAAGGACACTAACGACTTCTCCAATGGCTCCCCAAAGCTTTTCTAGCCTGTCCAGCAAATGTAGGCCCTCAGCTACATTTCCCGCACAGCCATGAAGAAGCCCTGAGTCTTTATATCTCCTCCACCTACACCTCTGTCTGGGAAGGGTTGAAACAATAGTGTCACTGCCTTTGTCCAGGGCAGATTGAAACAATACCTGCCCTCAGAGCCAGAATCCAGTGATCTGAAAATGCTAATCAAAAGCCATGATCATCGTTCAGCCATGAACACTCTCCTTCTTGAAGAAAAATATCTTTACATCCCTTCCTATCAGCAGCAGCTAACCAAGAACTGGCTGCAAGAGTGGGCATGGGTGTCAGTAGCTGTTGTGCCAAGAGAGAAATTTATAATTCTTTATTGTAATTTATCAGCCTTTTCCTCCCTTTCCTGGAGGCTGTCCAGTGTTATTCTGGCCTCTGAAGTTTCAAAATAGTTGTTTCAGACAGTTCCTGCTTGTTTAATAGTTGTTTTAGTGGAAGGACTGAGTCCTAAAGCTTCCTAATCTGCCATATTACCTAAAAGTTACTAAAACCCATATACTCTTTACTCAAATTAAAAATGAGGTTGTATCTCTGTAGTACATGGACTCTATAATTTTTTAATAGATTATAATACTTTAGAGGTTAACTAGCAAAGCACTTAAATAGATTAACTATGTAGCTGTTTAAAAAAAGTTTAACAGCCCATTTATCCTTGAATGAGATTTCTAACTATATAAATAATATCTTTCAACAATTTTCTGGTTATAAGTACTAATAGTACACATGAAAACATCCAAAAATATATAAACCAACCAAATGCCACCTCAATTTCTTCCCTAGATCCATTTATTTTACTTTATGAACATTTAATCAGAAACTTGCCTTTATTGTATAAATTTGGTGTTCTGGCATACTAAAACAGATTAGAAGAAGCAAACCAGAATAAAATGAAGGTCATTGTGACAGAGCACTCATTATGTACAAGAGATGTAAAAGTTGACTAGCCATCTCTGGAAGGAAACCCATTAAAAAGGATTCAAAATGTTTTAAATATTAATATTCATTGGCTATCTTTGTGGTAACTTGAAACTGTGTGTACCCACAGAAAAACATGTTCTTAAAGTTAATCTATTCCTGTGGGTGTAGAACAACTGTAAAAAGGACATTTAGATGAGGTTAATTAAGTTAAGGTATGCCCTACCTCAACCAAGATGGGCCTTACTCCTATTATTGGAGTCCTTTATAAGACAGTGAAGTCCAAAAAAAAAAAAAAAAAAAATGGAGAAAGCCAGAGGAAGCAAGAAGCTGATTGGAACCCAGAAGAAAATAAAGATAGGAAATACTGCTATGTACCTCGTCATGTTGCAGAGGAGCAGAGGATTGCTGGCAGCTGGTCTTCTTGAAGAAATCATTGCCTTGATGATATCTTGATTTGTATATTTCCATGGCCTCAGAACTATAAGGTAACACATTTCCATTGTTTAAGCAAAACTAAATCATGGTATTTGCTTGGAGCCGCTTAGGAAACTAAAAAAATCCTCCAACTTTAAGTAAAGCTTGACCTATATTCACTAGTCCATGTTAAAGAAAAAAGAGCAGTATTTAACAAATGTACCAAAGATTCTTTCAAAGGCAGTGAAAACATAAAAATAATGAGAATTTCAAGGGTATATGTTTTATCTAGGGAACTAGCATTTGTGGAATATATCCTTACTAACAATTTAAAACATAAAGTTAGTTTGCTTTTTCATTGAGTATCTAGAAATTTTCTTAAAATGTTAAATTCTTTCTTTAGCAATACAAGTAAAAGTCTGCATTGCTTTAGGATAAATCTTTTTTCATTGTTGGGCAAATCTAATGTGAAAATAAAAATTCTAAACAAAATAAACTGGGTGAATTCTATTTGACTTTAGAGCCTTCATGAGCTTCAATCTAGGTTCCACTATGTCATCCATCACTTTGTTTCAATTTTAGGATTTTCTAAATTTTAAAATACAAATATTCTTCCCCAAAGCACAAATAAATATAAGCAGTAGATGGGAGAGAGCTTGATTATTGAGTTAAGTCTGTGAACTATTTGGCTTAAGAGTTACCACCTGATAAAAGAACATTTTATCTTACAATTGTACTTTCACATTTATTATTTGAACCTTTTCTCATCTCAAAATATTATCTTAAAATTATTGAAATTGTTCCATCACTGTGGAATATGTTCATGTTCTCTCTCCTTCCATCAGCCACATTACATCAGCAACTTATTCTCATATTGAGCTGGAAATTGTCTGTCTAATTTTCCCTTACCTTAATTGTGCCTTTGAAGACAGAGTGAAACAACTTTTGCTCCCACATGAAAAATATATCAAATCTTTAAAAACTTCAGTTTTGTCTTTACCGAATCTTTATTCTCTTTTATTTCTATGCTCACTGCTTTTGTAAAATATTCTTTATGGTACATGATTTCCAGACACCTAAATGTGCGGTTCATTTTTCATTAGCACACTATTGGTTAGCATTATCCTTGGAATTGTATGCTTGGAAATCATCAAGATCTTTGACATGTGATCAGATTAACAGGGTTACTTTCCATTAAAAATACTTTATGCTTTATAAATGGAGGATGAATTTATTTATTTTATTTGCATCTCTAGTCACTGTGGTAGTTTGATGTTATTTAAGAATTCCGAAAAGAGATATTGATTGTATTTATAAACTGGTCTTTTTTTGGCATGATACCCTTTGATTGTATGAGATACAACTGAGACATCTGATTAAATTATGCTAAGATTAGGGCTTTGACTCAATCACCTCATTAGAGTGCAGCTTAGCATTGAGTCCCAGCCCCCTTGGGCTGATAAAACAGACTCTCACATGGAAGCAGACAGAGAGAAGAACACAGAGGACAAGAGACAGTTCCAGCACTGGGAAAAGAGATGAGCCTGATAGTCTACAGCTGACCTTGTGAAGAGAAAGAGTAGCTGAGCCCAGAGAGAAATGATCCCGAGGAAGAGAGATGAGCCTTATGCCAGCCTACAGCTAAGATCAGAAGAAGCTGGGCCCATGGAGCCTTAAGAGGAAGAAGAAAGCTGAACCCTCACAGACTTTGCCTGCTATCTTGCTTCAACATGTAGCAACAGAGTTTGGTGAGGAAGTATCGTTGAGTTGGACTCTTTAGGGCCTTGTGACTGTAAACTTCTACCCTAAATAAATACCCTTCATAAAAGCCAATGTCACTGGCAATCCTCGCAGGTGTTTGCCGCCTCCGCGTGGTGTCCTGGTGGCTCCGCGGCCAGTCAGGAGATGTAAGAGGGGGGAGGGAGAGGGGGAAGGAGAGTCTTTGGCCCGCTGCGCCTGGGCATCCCCTGGTGCAGCTAGTCGGGGGTTCGGGATGTGCGTCTCTGAGCCGCAGACGATAGTCGGGGGAGGCGGCTGGGCGGCCGGTAGACAGCGAGTAACGAATACCGAGGCCACTCATACTCCGGAGACAAGGTAGGGTTCCATGTCCTAGTTTATTAAGCAGGTTTTGGTATTTATACCAGGCAGAGGAGGGGGCAATGGGGGAATGTGACTGGGCAGTTTTTGATAGGTAGGGACAGGTTTTATGCCCATAAAAGGTTAGGAGGGAAAGGGAGAGGCGGAGCTGTGCCGAAGCGACCATCTCCTGGTGAAGGTCGGGGAACAAGGGGCTATAACAGGTGTCAACAGCTGACTGGCCACAGTTGTCAGCAGCTGATTGGCCGTAGGGAGGTTTCTGTGTTTTTACTTTCTCCCACCAGGCGCTGGGAGTTAATTAGACCGCCCTCGTTTTCCCTACAAGCCAACAGATTTCTGGTACTTTGCATCAGCTGACTTTTGGCTAATACAGCCACTATTAGCATTTTAAACTTGAAATCGACTAGAATTGTATTTGCTTTTTCCTCACAACTGAGGTTCTTCTAATGTGTGTTAGTTTATGCCACACCAAATTTAGGGTAGTATATGAAACCTTAATATATTTCACCTAATTGATTTGATATGTGTTATATGCTAGAACGATTATGATTAATTTAAATTTTGTGGTCCTTTACTTTAAATATTCTTCCTCCTTTGTTGGTCTGAAAATTCAAAAATATGTCCTTTGACTAGTATATGTCATTGATGCAATAAGATATATAACAAGGGCAAAGGCAGGTCATGAAATTAATTATATATTCTAGTGCATTAGGTAAATTTTATTCATCAATGTATACAGAATACACAAACAGATGGACAAGTATATTTCTTTAGAGCAGTAATGTGCAAAGCACTAGGTGAAGCAAAAGAGGGATTCAAAGAGTAATAAGTCACCATCCCAAAGATGAGAATAGGCCAGTAGGGGAGTAAGCTAACATAAGAATAACTATACTTCAAGGCTGGGTAAAAATAATTTTCTGGCAGCTATCCTTGTGGAACTCTTTTGGTTTTCAAAAGGAAACATAATGTTTGCTTTGCATTGGGAGATCATAGGTGTTTGGGGAGCATATATAGATTGACTACCAGTAGATTCAATAAAGAGGAGAGCATTGTAAGTAGAAATAGCAATATGAGTCAAGACCTGGGCAAAGCACAGAGCTTGGTCTGGTAACTGTGAACTAATTACACACCCTGTGAGGTATTCATTCATTTATTCATTTTACCTTTACGAAAGTAGGATTTATGGGTCAGCTTCCTCAAGAAACATTCATTCAAAGGTAAGAAATTTTATATGAATCAGTTGATTATGATAAGTGAAGAAATGTTTTCAAAAAGGTAATTAAAGACCAACTTCTTCCCTTCGAGAAGTTCAATCTTGCAGTCATTTCAGTGGGTAGAAAGGTGAGAGATACAAGAAAACAGTTAAGAATAATCTAGGTGAGAAATAAAGTACTGAAATAGAGTAGGAATAATAGAGATGGCATGTTTGTCATATATTTCACAGACATTTGAGACATTGCATGGAAAATATGGATGTTGGTATTTACATATGAATTGCATGTGTCAGATTCTCTTATATATTATATTCATTTTTACATAATTTAATAGGCAAAGTTAACAGTTTAAGCAAAAGAAAAAAGCAGCTTTGCTCCACATGTAATGTAGAAACAGAAAAATTGACCAAATACATTTATGATCACATGGGGAAAAGTAGCTTTGAGCAAAAGGATAGTAAACTCTGTTAATTAACCTTAGTTTACTTTTCTTAAATAAATGACATTCAAGATAATATCTTTTAATTGAGTTCTGTTTTTGCTTGTATATTAATATAAGCACTTAAATGAATTCTAAAAGTTTAAATTTATGCTTATTCTAAGTATTGGTTAAAGCATAATAGATTATTGCAGCTACTTTTCAATACTTATCTATGGCAATTTGTGTCTAACATTCTGATGGAATACTGTAGAAATTAGTCAAAGTATCCTTTTGCATTTTAAAATATTTTAAGTGCATATTTACTAATATCAAATTCACATGAAATTATGTAGAAATTATGTTTAACATTAAGACCATAAAAATATGAAATTCTACATTCTGAAAAGATGATTTAGCACAGTAAACTCTGAAGTCAGAATTTCTGGGTTCAAATCATGGTTCTAGAATTTATTAGTTCTAAAATTTTCAATATATTTTAAAACACCTTTAATCAATTTCTTCATCTATAATATTTGGATACTACTACCTGTGGTACCTTGATATTATTCATGAATTCCAAAAAGAGCATAGATTATGTTTGTAAACTGGTCTGTTCCTCTGGGTATGATACCCTTTGATTGACTTAAACTAAAAGGTTTTAGGTTTACTTAATTAAATCAGTTCAGAGCCTTTGATTTGACTGTGTCAGCAGGGCATGGCTTGGGGTTGAATCCCTGCCCCCTTGGGCTACTTAAATGTACACTCAATAAAGAAGACGCACAGAAGATACACAGAAGAGAGAAAACTCCATAGACATGGCAGATTTGAGAACGTTGATCCTGCGGCTCCGGGAACAGAGAAGCAATTTGCCTGATAGTTTGCAGCTGAGCCTGTAGCTGAAGGAGAGGAGACTGAACACTCACAGAGATTGCCTACCATCTTGCTTCAACACGTGGCAACTGACTTGGGTGAGATAGAACCTCTTATGGAACCTTGAATTGGACTCTTTAGGGCCTTGTACCTGTAAAATTTTATCCCAAATAAACAACCTTTATAAAAGTCAACAGACTTCTGGTACTTTGCATCAGCACCCTTTTAGCTGACTAATACGCTACCTATACCACATGATCATGTGATGATTAAATGAGAATGTATTGTTGATGATTAGCACATGATCACTAATCAAAAAATGCTATTTTAAATATTACATTAGTTGAATATTTTTAATTTAAAATAACTACATATAATGTGGCTCATTGATAACAAAACATTATCCATCCCTTCCAAAAATGCTTACCATAAAGCTACTCAGAAAACAATCACGTACAAAATGAGAGACATTGTATAAAATAGCAGCCTTGGACTCTTACAAAATACCCATAACATATGGTTGATTAAAAAATGTCTGGGAAACCAGAAAATATAGACTAAAAACAAATGACAATTATTTGTACTGCATTTTACATATTTGGATCTTAGATAGAGGAAGGAAAAGGAAAAGGAAAAGAAAAGAATCTATACAATAATTATTGAGGCAATTGAGAAAATTTGAATATGGACTGTGTATCAGAAAACAATTTCATTTAGTTTCTTAAGTGCAGTAAGTCCACTGTTGTTGTATAAGACAAAATATTTGTTCTTAGGAGAAAAATAAAGAAGTATTTGAAGTTGAAATATTTTAGTCTATAACTGATTCTCAAATAGTTGATCAAGAGTCCCGCCGCCCACAAACACACACATACACACACATTCACACACATATATGTACATTGAAAGAGGGGAGTCAAATGTGACAAAATATTAACAATTGGTGTAATTTGGAGTTTTTATTGTAATAATACAAAATCTTTCTATGAGTGTGAGAATTTTCTAAATAACTTTAGGGGAATTAAAACATAAAATACTATTCAAGGTATGTAGTATTTCCGTGAAAATATATTATTCATAGAAATGTTTTCTATTACAGTGTTATCGTTAAGGTGCTATAAGAATGGGAAGCTCTATCTGTACTTTTGTTATACTTTTGTTGTAGTTGCTCTTAGAGAAGTTGTTGGTTTACAGAAAACTCATGCAGAAAAAATAAGGTTATCATATACCACCTATGTACACAGATTTCCCCATTTTTAATTTCACATTAGTGTGGTAACTTTGTTACTATTGATGTGGGGGTATATATATATATACTATATTAATATACTATGTTAATATACTATTAACTATAATCCAAAGTTTATATTAAGGTTCATTGTGTTGTACAGCACTGGGTTGAATTTTTTAAAAATAATTTTGAGTATTTTTCATGTGTTTATCAGCCATTTATAATCTTCCTTGGAGAAATGTCTACTCAAGTCTTTTGCAGATTTTATAATTGGATTATTTGTCTTTTTATTTGTTTATTTGTTTGTTTGGTTTGGGGGGGGGATTGGCTTTTTTTTTAAGTGGTTTTGAAGTCTCCAACAAATAATGTAAAAAAATCTGTCAGTAATTGTTTTATATATATCATGAGGCTCTGCCATTGTGTGTGTGTGTATCATTGTTATATCTTCTCCTTTAATTGACTCTTTTTTCACTACATAATGACCTTCTTTGTTCCTCTTATTAGTTTTTGACATAAAATCTATTTAATCTGATATTACTATAGCTACCGAGGTTCTCTTTGGTTACTGTTTGTCTGGTATATTTTTTCAATCTTTTCATTTTTAACTGACTTGTGTCTTTGGATTTAATGTTTGTCTTTTGCAACAACATATAGTTCGTTCATGATTTTTTTATCCATTCTGCCTTTCTCTGATTTTTGACTGGAGAATTGAATTCTTTTACATTTAAAGAAACTATTGATAATGCAGGACTTTCTTCTGCTATTTTGATATTTAGTCTTTGTAAATCTTATAAATTTTTTCCCCTCAATTTTCCAATTTATGGCTAATTTTATATTTATTTTTTTGTTTTGTACCATATGGAGTACCATCTCATTTATATCTGAATATATTGTTTCATATATTTCCTTGTGGTTACCATTTGTCTTAAATTTAATACCCTATTTCTTTAACAATCACATTTGATTGGTACCAATGTAACTTCAAAAACACATGTGTACAGGGCTCCTAAACCTTTCTATCCCTCACCTTTTTGTTGTATTTATTAGAAGTTATATCATTATATGTTGTATATCCCAAACCATATATTCATCATTATTTTTTATGCATTTGTCTTTTATAACCTGTAAGAACTAAAAAGTAGAGTTATATACTAAAAATATAATGCAATAGTACTGGCATTTATAAGTATTCATGTGACTACATTACTGGAAGTTTTTATTTCTTCATGCCTCTTTTATCCATTGTCTTGTGACCTTGGTCTGAAGAACTTCCTTTAGCGTTGCTTGCATGGCAGGTCTAATGTTGACAACCTCCCTCAGCTTTCATTCTCTTTGGAATGAATATCTTTCTCATATTGGAAAGATAGTCTTGTTTAATATAATATAAACGTCTTGGTTAACAATTGTTTTTGTTTTTTTTTTTTTTTTTTAGACCTTCAAATATTTCATATCACTGCCTTCTTGCCTCCAGAGTTTCTAATGGAAAATCAGCATTTACTTTTAATGGGACTCCAGTGTATATAACATGCTTCTTTTCTCTTGCAGCTTTCAGAACTCACTCCTTTTCCTTGGCATTGATAACTACCTGTCTGAGCACGGATCTATTCAAATTTGTCCTGTTTGGGTTTCATAGGGCTTCTTGAATGCTTACATTTATGTCTTTCCTTATTTGGAAAATTTGAATATGGACTGTTGGGAAGAGGTCGGCCATTATTTATTTATTTGAATATTCCTTCTGCATCTTTCTCCATTTATGCTTTTTTTGGGACTCTCATAAGTGTGTATTGCTATGTTTGATTGTTTCTCACAGATCTTTTGGGCTTTGTTCACTTTTTTTATTCTTTTTTCTTTCTGCTCCTGAGCATGAATCATTTCAATTTTCTTGTCTTCAAGTTCACAGATTCTTTCTTCTGCCAGCTCTAATCTGCAATTGAAATCCTCTACAGAATTTTTCCCTTCAGTAATTGTGGTTTTCTACTTGAGTATTTCCATTTGGTTCTTTTTTAAAATTCTGTCACTTTATTGAGAGTCTTATATTCTTCATTCACTGGTTTCCTGATATCTTTTCATTCTTTCTTTATGTTTTCCTTTATCTCCATGCACAAATTACTGATATATATATTTTTTAATTTGTACAGTATGTCCAAAATCTGGTGTTCTTCATTGGTGCTTTCTTCATTTTATCTTGTTGCTTTGGATGGACCATCATTTCTTATCTCTTTGACCTGTAATACTTTGTTGTACAGTATACATTTTAATATTTTAAAATGCTAAGTCCCTGAGTTGACTGTTCCTTAACTTTGTATCCTGCTAGTGGTATGACAGATATATCCTTGAGTTTCAGGATTTAAGAAAAACAAAGAAACCAATGCAAAGAAAAAATCTTTCACAGCTTTTGAAAACTGGCTCTGCATTGGCTGGTGTTCTCTCTCAGGGTTTAACCCTTCTATCAAGAAGATCAGCCTGGGGCAAGTAGGAAGTGAAAGTTTCTCTCTGTCTTTTCTGAGCCTTCATCTCGGCATGGGCTTGTGCTTGCTCATAGAGTTCAGAAATCCCCTTAGTACAGGAAATGGAATTCTTCCTTAGCTCTCTATTTAATAGAATTTCTACCCTTCCAGGGTGTTCTATCATATGATTTAAAGCCAATAATCTTTTTCCCCAGGCTGCTTTGACTTGTTTCTTATACTATCTTAGCTGTCTACAAGCTGCTTCTGCTTGCAGGGCAAATTGTGAGAGAAGGAGCCAGAGATGAGTTTCCTGGTTCAGTCTTTCAGGCACTCACAAACTGCCTAGATTGACACCAACATACAGGCCCTGCAGTATGCACATAATGGTTACTCTGCTCCCTCTGGGACAGGGACAAGTATCTACAATGAGAATACAGGCTGGATCTACACTGCAAGGGAGATAGGAGCCTCTCCTACCATTTTTTTTAAAGCTGTTTTTCTTGATTGGGGACTCACTTAGTAATTGCAACCCATTATCTGTTTTTCCAGAGTCCTGATGGAGATAGCTCCACCAGTTTTTCCAGTTGTTCAAAGATTCTGTGGGTAAATAGCAACGTGGACATCTTATGCTGCCATCTTGGTCAATTGGAAATCTTTTCTTATATTTTTAAAGCAATGGTTCTCAAAGTTTCATTAAATAAAAATATTTGATAACTATAACATTCACTAATATGGTAGATAAGCTAAGATTTCATCTCCATTATGAGTTTACTGTTAGTAATATGAATTTTAATCTTCAAAAATCACTGGAGTAATTCACATTGACTTAAATAAGAAAGACTAGCATTATAATGCCTATTATAAAAAATAGTAGGCCCTAGAAAGGCAATAATTTAGCTGTAATTTAAAAAAATGTCAGAAACTGTGTTTCAGAATACAGAAGTTTTATATATTTTTGGTATACTACTTATTGCTGCCTTAGGAAAAGACCACCCATGATTCTTCTACAGTAGAAATGATAAGTATTTGTAAAAATAACCTTTTAATAAAGTTCTGATATATAGAAATTAAATTATACTGAGTAATATTAACATTTCATCAACTTACATATTCATTAATTAACATTAATAAAATCACATTTGCATTTTGTGTGCATCATAATCTGGAATGCTATTAACAAGAATTTTGATGAAAAATTATTAGTCAATATCACAACATATAGGCCAATATTCTTTTATAATTTTAATATTTGTGTATCTTGCTTCAAATAACTCAAGGATTTTCCTTCAGTCCTAGTTATTATTTGAGAATTTCATGATTCCCATTCAACCATTTCCAATCTGTGAAACTTAAATAAAAAATAAGTATACACATTTATTTTGCAAATTCAGACATTATTAGGATTTAATTCAATTCAGGATAATAAAGGATTTAAAATTATTTGAATTGACCAAATGCAATATATCATCAGTTATTTTGCTTTTACATTGACAATTTTGCCTATTCAAAACAAATAATATAAGACTAAGTTCCTTACCTCTGCTGTGAAAGCTCTCTGTTGATTTATTAGCTTATCCTTACACAGTGTTTCTAATAACTTGCAAACATAGCATGTGGCATGTAGAAGTTAATATACAATATAAAATAATTATAATAAAATCTATCTCCATGTTTTCTATTTGCATGAATGGATATTATAAAAAATCAAAACAATGTACATCAGTCAGGGTTATGCAGAGAAATAGAAAACTTGGATATGTATGTATATAATATGTGTGAATATATTAAGAAATGTATTCTAAGCAATTGGCTCATGTGATTGTGGAAGCTGGCAAGTCCAATATCCATAGGCTAGGCATGATTTCTAGTCTTCAGTGCTAAGACAGAACTTCTTGCTCTTTGGGAAACCTCAGCTGTTGCTTTCCAGTCTTTTTACTGAGCAAATGAGCCCACCCACATTATTGAGTGTTCTCTTTACTTAGGATCAATTGTGGATGTTAAACATATCTATAAAATAGCTTCGTAGCAACATCTGTACGAGTGTTTGACTAAATGATTGGGCACTATAGCCTAGCCAAGTTGGCATAAAATTAACCACTACACACTGTATTTGATCAATTCCACCATACTGATATTTTTCACATTTAAATTCCCTGAAATTGGGATATTACAGTCCAACAATCATAGTTATTCAACTTATAAATTACATAGTTTTAATATGTCTTAAGATAAGGGTGTATATTATATTCAATAGTACATTAACTTTGATCAACTATGGTATCTCAGAGGAATGTAAATTGTATAAATTAATACAAGTTCTGTGGTAAGATATTGTTTCTAAGTAAGTGCCATGGGATGGGCTTCACTTGTTTTGTTTGGTTTTGGTTTTTAGAATGATAGGAATATGAAGATAAAAAAAGACAAGAAAAAAAGAAAATGCTGTAATTGGTTCATTGATGTATGTTTTAACATCACACTTAGCTTTCTGATTGACAGAACACACCCATTTTCTAATTTTCTTGATTTATATAAGTAATTTATATACCTTTTACAATCAAAGTACTATAAAATTGTGTGTACAGTATGAGAATGATTATATATGTATACATAAATTATAGAACTGGAAAAATAATTTATAATAACAAGAATATAACACACACGCATGCAGAAATTCTATCAGTGGTTGTCTGTGATATGGATGGGGTTCAAGATTGACTATTCATGGGAACTTTAAGAGGAGATAGGAATATTCTATGCTTTGATTACACAAGATTGGGGGAGTTTACACAAGAGTATATAGTTGTTAAAGGATATCATCACTTAGAAATTTATGAGGTTTATTACATAAATTACATCTCAATAAGGTTAAATTTTTGAGTTCTATTCCTATTGGAATATTTAAATAACTGAATATATAAAGTAATAACTGGTTAAATATGTATTTTAAGGTGCAGAATAGGTGTCTAGTCACATGCTAACGACCAGAAGTTATCTAAAGTAATTTTAAAAGTAATTGTTAAAAGAACAATTGATGTCCTCAAGAGATTTAGAACTTGTTTGGGTCATAACACTTTCATGGAAAAATAAGAGGATCACCAGTGAAAGTTAAATTGTTTGGTAGTAACTATGTGTCCAACAATATTGAGAGGAATATTATTCATGGAGATGTAATCAGGAATGTTCATTAATAATAAAAATTTTACAGAGATTATTATGGGTGATAAAAAGTGGTTGATGAATGTAATATGACTGAAATTTTTGCAACTTGTGACAGGATGATGAGATAGAGAACTTACTTTTAGGAATCCCAAGGAAATTAGATAAATATGATAAGATCAACAATGCTACATTGTAAAATGGCATGGAATTATGCAAAGACTTTCATTTGAGGGCTTATAATGGACCAGCAATCTTGAAATTTCCTCTCACTGCAAAGCAGAAACACGTAAAGGCAAAGCTGAGATTATGTAAAAATTAAGTGTACTCACCAAGTTGTCAAAAATAAAAAGGGAATGGGAAACCAAGATGATGAACAGACACATGGACTCTTGTTTCATTTACCAATATCCACAACCTAGAAGCTTTGGACTTTTTAGCCCCAAGGGAGGGAAGTTTGTTTAAGAGACAGCTGTGAATGAAACCTCTAAATAAGGTCAGTCCTCTCAAAGGAGTGCTAACTCAATGAATGTGAGATATTAAAAATAAATTCTATAAAAAACTAACAAAGGAAACCAAATATTATATAAAAATACTATATTGAAATGGGAAAGTAAGAAGGAGGAATAGGAGAAAAAGAAAGGGAAATGCATGTGGGAGGTTAGAGGGGAGTTAATTGAAAATTAATAATACCAGGTCTTCCTCCCCTAAGTTTGGAATTCAAATTTACAGTAAATTCGTGGGCCAGGGAATTCTCAAGGCAGAATATTAAGTTAATTTAGCCTGACAAGGGATGGTAGCAAATAATTTCTAAAGAGCTAACTTATCAGCATAAATCTCACAGTATTCTCACAGGTAGAACATATGCAAACTTGGTCTCTAAATAGAAATTCAAAATTAACAAGTAAATAAGTTGCCATGAGTGTGAAAATAAAAACAACAAATAGCATTAAACTTGCAGTTATGGTATTATATTATGTAGAATAAAGAATATGTAGTAAATGTGGTCAATTGAATTATGTACACCAACAAACACATTTTCTTAATCTTAATTCAGATTACTGGAGGCTTCATAAAGACATAGAGGTCACAAAAACAGGACAGAAGAGGACATTGCTATTTGACAAAATGCAGAAATGCAAGCCAAAGAACCTCAAGTATTGCTCACAGCCAGCAACAATATGCTAGAGACACCAGGAGAAAGCAAAGCCTTGTGGATGACTTGATATGGGACTTCTCCCCCCCCCCCAAACATGAACCAATAAATTCTTTTTTAAACCAACACATTGTGTTGTATTTTTCATATCAGCCAGGCAAACCATGAAAGTAAATATAACCAAAATCTTTAAAAATTAATTCTAAAATATTTTCAAGGAAGAAGATATTAACAAAAAACATAAAATCAAGAGTACTGAACTACAGAGTTGAGTGTGGTTGTAGAGGGAAACTTTAAGATGTATGTATTACTAGAATAAAAATTTAAAGATAAAACATAACCTATACAGCACAATGAACCCTACCTTAGATGACTGACTATAGTTAATAATACAAGTATAAGAATGCTCTTTATTGAATTACAACAAACGTAGATACTAATACAATATGGGGAAAATATACCTAGTGTAAATTATGGATGATAGATAGTGGTAAAATCTTAATAATCAACTTCAACAAACGTAACTACTGTTAAAAAATAGTACAATTATCGGGAAGCGGCTGTGGCTCAATCAGTAGGGCTCCCGTTTACCATATGGGAGGCCCCGGGTTCGGTTCCCGGGGCCTCCTGGTGAAGGCAAGCCAGCCTGTATGGTGTGGTTAGCTGACCCAGCGAGCACAAGCAGCAAGGGGGGGATAAATGAATAAATAAATAAAATCTTAAAAAAAAAATAGTACAATTATAAAAAAATGCTGTCATCACTTGTAACAAATGTTCTGCACCAAATGCAGGGATTGGTAATGGGGTGGTATATGGGAATCCTGTATTTTATGCAGGATTATTTTGTAAACCTTTGAAAATTAAAAAATACTGAATAATTCTGAAAGATAACATTATATAATTTCCATATATGAAAACTCTAATTATTAAAATCTCAAGAACAATTTTAGTAGCAGATTAAATATAGCTGGAGAGATTCAGGATCTGTATAAACTTGAAGAAGCATGCAAATTTCAGGCTTGGATTAAAGAAATGCAAAATATGAATAGATGACTGAGAGTTAAGGTGGACAGAATTAGAAAAAATAATATATACTAATAATTTCAATTCTAGAATCAACATAATTGATCAAACTGAGAAAAAAATACTTTCAAAAATTTTTTTCAAGTATATTAAACTTTACATTCAGAAAAAAATTCCTCTAAAAATGATTGAAGTTTCACCTGTTGATGGACATTTGCTTTGTTTTTCTTTCAGTGTTTGGCTATTGTAAATAATGTTGAGCATTCTTCCTTTGGTCATTGTGTAAATATGTGCTTTCAATTTTCTTGGGGGCAACTACCTAAGAGTATATTGGCTGAATTATATGATAAATTTTGGTTAACTTTAAGAAACTGCCAGTTTCCCAAACGGGTTGTACCATTTTGCATTCCCACCAGCAATAGATGAGATTTCCAGTTGCTCCGCATCCTCGCCAACACTTGGTATTTCCTGATGTTAAATTTGAGCCATTCTAATGTGTGTTTTGTAAAGCCTCATTATGGCTTTAGGCTGCATTTTCCTGATTACTATTGATGTTGAACATCTTTTCATGTACTTATTGGTCATTTGTATATTTTCTACTGTGAAGTGCTTATTCAAACATTTGCTCATTAAAAAAAAAAAATGGGGATATTGTCATATGATTAAATTCTTGGTTATAATCTAGATACTAATCCTTTGTCAGAGTTAAAATATAATAAATATTTTCTCCCATTCTAAAAAACAAAACATATAAAAAAAAAATCATTGAAGTGATGAATGTAGAACTATGTGATTATACTGAAAACCACTGATTGTACACTTTGGATGGATATGCTTTATTAAAATATATTAATAAAATTGATTTGTTTTAGAAAAGAAAAAGAAAAAATGAAAATAATCAAAGATTAAAAATAAAAACAAAAAACTAGGAAGAATTTAGTAATGATGCAGAATAACAAGAATGAAAACAAAATCTTTAAAAAAAAAAAAAACCAGAGGGAAAAGATAGATTGCCTCCGAGAGAATGGCACTTATATTTACAGCAGGATTCACAATTATAAAAAAGGTTGGATATATGGGATAATCATTAAAACTGTGAGGGAAATTAACTGTCAATCTTGATTTGCATACCATGAAGTCTGAGGAAAGATTTTTCTTCCCAATGACTATGGCATTCTGGGGTTGACTGCAGGTAATCTTTGGCTCTCAGCTTTTCTGTCACATGTCAACTCTCTCTCTTTATAATACTTTCAGTCTGCTTACAAAGGACCCCAGTAAGCTAGATTAAAGCCCAACCTTATCCATTTGGACTACACCTTACCTGCAGTAACATCTTGAAGAGATCTTATTTACAGTGGGTCCACACCTACCAGTATTTGGACCAAGACCAAGAACTTGTCCAAACTAGGGTACAAAGTACACTCCACCACAACTACAACAACAACAAAAAGGAAGAAATGGGAAAGTGCACCCTGCAAATATGTAGAATGGCAAGGTATAAATTCATCATATACTAAAACTGGCAAATCATTTATAGCAAGCTATTTTTATTTACTAATCATATTTAATTTGGAAAGAGTTTCCTGCCATGATGAAGCAGTGATTTTTCTATATTCTGTTTTCATACATAGATAGGAATGCTTACATAGAACATGTAAGAACATGGGAGAAAGTTTATCATTTAGTTAATGCTTAGAAATATTTTCTCTACATGTTTACTTGATAATGTTAACAAGATGTGTATTATTTTCCTACTATCCAATCAGAATAAAAAACAATAGTGTGTGACACATTTTTATAACTCATATAAATAAAGAGAATTGTAGGTGTTATATATCTGTTTCCTTTATAATGTAATCTAAGTGCAAGAATGATACATTTCTCATTAGTTTTCTAAAGCTTTTTAGTTAGCAACTGAGACTGAATGCTGCTACTTTGAAATATTTGTACTTGTATATGTACAGAAACATACTTATATTACAGGCATATGGGTAAATAAAAGCAATAAATCTAAGAAATCCTCAAATCTATTCTAGGAATATATCATTATTTTGATATTATTAAAGGATGCTTCCTAAAGCTAAAGAAATATATTACAATATATACATTGAAGTAAATACTAGTTAAATATATTAAGTTTTATATAATTGTTTAAAAATAAGAAAGCCATTCATTAAACCTTTATTTTAGAATCAGTTATATTAACGTTGCAAAGCTACAGCTATAAGTCAAAGAAGTCCTTTTCTATCTCCTTTGCACAACAGTTGAGATCTGTTTTAATAGTGAAAAAATCCATTTGATTATCCTCCATAGTACTATTTTAATAGGGAAAAAATTATGTTCAGCTTTTAAAAGTTGTGCAGGTATTTATGTGCTCAGATAACCACAAAAGTACTTTTGTTTAAGATCACCTACATGGCATGCAAATGATCTTTATAAAGCAGTGCTTGATTTGCCCCTATTTAAATTAAATTCCTGTGAATTTTATTCAGTCTACTGGATAGGAACATGGAATCTGACATATTGAATCAGCCCATTGTTCCATCAAGTAGACCATTTTGCTTCTAATAATAGTCCATAAAATTGGACTTCAGAGAAAAAAACTAAAGTATATTGCACACTGTGAATTTTGAAAGATATTACCCAATGCTCTGTTTCAGCTCCATGTAGGCTTTCACTGTGAGCTCTAAGGTCAGAGCAGTGCACAGTTTTCACATTCCTTTACCATGGAAATATTTCAAGTATATTTCTTATTTCTAAAATCATTGGTACTAATGGCAGTTTATGTGTTAGTTAGTTTGTTGTTGTTGTAATATTTATTTTAAGTTATAAAAGAGGGACCAATTTCCATGTTGAATTTCGTTCTATAAAAGTCTGAATTGGTTGTTTTTTTATTGTGATTAATTTTGGTAATGTTTAAATCTCTAAGAATAGCTTAGACATCTCTGAACTGAAGAGTATTCCTCTTAGCTATTTTTTCTACGACTAAAAGGCTGGCTGCTACTTCAATATAATCAAAGAGCATCTGCTTCAACATTAGAGCATCTGGGTTTAACATCAGTTATTTTAAGACTAATGCTTAAATAAAGGTCTATTACAAAACTTGGTTTTTCTTCCATTTTACCCTTGCCTGTTTCTCCTACCAGGCAAGGGTAAAATAAATAATATTCTATCCTTGAATATGTATGCGTGTGTGTATATACATGTTTTCCAAGTTTGGTCAATGGTATATAAATGTTTGGCTAAAGGTATGGGTAGTAAAACTACTACCAATTCTTCACTCCTGCCTCTATAGTCAACCTTTGCCATATAACTTTACAGTGTCTTCACACCCAGATTATGGACTGAATCATATAATTTTATTTGGTTTGGCTTGCGGGATGTTAGCAGATGTGATACATTTGGCGACTTGAAAACATGCTTGTATGTTTTTACTTTTGCTCTGGAACCTCTGCCTCTGCCATGAGAATAGGCCTATGTAAGCCTGCTAGAGGATGCTACATTTGAGATCTGGTCAACCCTGCTCTCCACATTGTCAATCCAATTAATAACTAGTCAATTGCTAAATATATTGGTGAGGTTAGTTAGCCAAATCAAAACAGTGAGTGTCTATCGAAGTTCAGCCTAAATCTCAGACATGAAGTCAAACTAAATCAGTGATGACTCGTTTGAAGACTCTAGGTTTTATGATTTTTTGTTACAAAAGCACATACAAATGAAAAATTGATCAAGCTTAAATACCCATCATTAATAAGTTATTTGATGTGGTCTCTAATGTAAACAGAATTTTAGAGAGAATTTATTGTGCATTTTGCATCAAATTAGAACTTGATGGAAATTGTCTCCAGTATCAGGTAACAATGGCAACCAGTGCTTCACTTCCGAGGCCTGTGCAAAAAGGCAGGTAACTCAAGAGACATTTAGTCTCTGAAGAACATTGGTTTTCTGATCGTTTATGCTTCAGAGAAATGAAAATTTGTATACATATTCATTCTATGTATACATAGATAATATATAATTTCAGAACAAGAGTATGAACTAAATCTTAAATTACTAAGAATATTTCACTTAATCAAAATGCCAATTACCAAACAATATTTATATATTCAAAAAAATGTTTATGTATCACCCTTGATTGGCCAGGAACTTTTAGGGTGCTAGGTTTTGTGTACAAATCCCTAATCTCATGGAAATTAAGCTTTTGTAGGTGTTTACAGACAATTAAAAAAGATAAAATATGTGAAAAATACATATAATAGCAGTTCAGATAAAAAAAAAAAAACATCGCTAAAAAGAAGTAAAATAATGTAGCACAGAAAGGTAGGAACTCTATGTGTCTGCAGTGGTGTATGTGTGTGTGTCTGTGTGTGTGTGTGTGTGTTATAAGGTGGAGGATCAGGGAAGTCCATAGTGAAAATACAACTTTAAGAAAATTAATTCAAGGGAATGAGGGAGAGAGTCAAGGCAATGAGAGAAAAGCAATACAGGTAGAGAAAACAATGAATGCAAATGACCTGAGGGATAGGAGATCACTGTGGCTGGGCAGACAATGACAGGGAGAGTGATGGCAAATCTTTAGGGCCTTGTGAATCAAAGTAAAATCTTTGACTGTTACTCTCTATGGGATGGGTGTCCATTGGAGGCTGGTGAGCATAGGGTGAGGAGTAATTTGCCTTCTGCAGTGATAATAGACCATAGAAGGAAAAGTTTGGAACCAAGAAGACCTATCAGAAAGCTATTGCAGTAATTTAAGTAAAACTGATGGTGACTTGGATCAAGATGGTAGCAGGGGAAGTAGTAAGAAATGATCTAAATCTGGATATATTTTGAAAAGAGAACCAACATGATTTGTTAACAAACTAGAGACAGGGTATGAGTAAAGGACTCAGGAAATTACTTTCATTAGGTATAGAAAGAGATATGATCTCTTTAGCTGTAGTTCATTTCCTTTGCATATGAATACAGTGCTATATGGGCAGGTTTCCCTCTTGGATATTGTGTGCTTACTACTGGTTTCACATATTTGAAAACCTTCCTTTGTTACAAAAATGCCTTAAAATATAGGTGGAAAACTGAGGAGTACCTAATTAAGGCAATCTCACTGTATTTGCTTCCTAGCATGTTTATCTTAATAGCAAGAAAGTACACCAACCAAAAGTAGTGAAAATTTCCAAAGTTTGCACTAACATTTACCTACAGTGCCCTTCACCAATCACATAAAATACACTTCAAGGAGCACATGAATTGCAGTTCCTGGAAGCAGAAACCACAACTTCATTTATTATATTACAGTCACAAAAGTGAGATTTCCAAGTACGTCAGTTTGAGAGCTACTTGAAGAATAAAAGATACTTTTGTGCAAAAAGATAGATCTATGTACCCACATAATAACATTTTTGAACGGTACACACCTAGATTTCCCACTGATTTATCTTGGTTCCAAAATAATAAAATTTACTTTTATTCCCTTTTATTCAAGTGCTGAAACTAACTCTTAAAACTAGAGTTACATTTTTTTTTTCCTACAGAATTCTTGGAATTAAAAAATCAGGATTCCATGACCCCCTCCCAGAAATCACATTGCATTACCATGCTTAAGGTCAGGAATATGATAATATAAGATACACCAATATTTAAATGTCATTACTGTTCTCATATATATTATTATAATTCACATATAAATTAGAAATCAAATATAATCATAGATTTAGAAATGAGATTTTGTTTTGTTTGATTCATGTACCTTTACAAATAAAAGTCCTTTTCCTACTTTTCCTATTTATTTTGCTTTCCAAAAATGAACACGCAATTTTTGTCTTTCACTAAAGAAAATGTATGTAGAGACTACATTAACTAATTGGTGTGAAAATTACAAAAATTTGTTGGCAGATTCTTCCTCATTGCTGGGTGAATCATGACATTTTTTCAATTCATAATTAGATTGTCTCTTGCCTTATACTACAGAAACTTTTAGCCAATTTGCTTCTTGATATAAAACTCATTTTAAAAAGTCATGTATGAAAGTGATTACACTTATATTAGTAAAGGAAAAATTATATAAAAATCTCAGATTAAATTCAACATAATTAATGTCTATTAGCCATTCTAAAATAAAAACAAACAAACAAAAAAAAAAATGAAATCAAGTAGTGACCAGTGGGGAATACAGAATTTTCTTTTCTTTCCTTTGCTTAATCCTTTTCTGTTTGTTTTAAAATATAATTGTAATTGTAATTGATTTAGATGGGATATTCAGCAGAGGAAGAATAATAAGAATATAGTGCCTTAAGTACCTATGAAGGATAATTCATTTATTCCATATTATGCTCTCCCTCTTATGAGTTCTAGAAAATAAATCTGGCCTCGTCACTGTTATCTTGAGTCAAAGAGTGTCTTCAAAGATCAAGCATTAAAATATCTACAGTCTGTTTTGTACCCTCACGTAGTTTGTCTGATTACCTATAACATCTATTATGATCTGACTCATGTCTGTTTCTCCAGTCTCACCTTGTGCCACTCCTTTCTTTGATCACCAAATACAAGCTCATCCTCTTTCTTTCTCTTTATATATGCTGCTCCTACCCTCCAACTCAGCATTGTTCCCTTATGCACACCCTCTTTCTCTACCATTTAGTTCTCTATCTTTATCATTCAGTTCTCAGCTAAAATATCAGCTCTTCAGAATCTCCCTCCAAACTCCCTCTTCTACAGAAACCTCCTTCTCTTTTCTGTCATGGCACCCTATTAAGTTTCTTTATGATATTTATCACAATTTTAACTATTGCTAATGCATATGCCTGTTTACTTTTTGTTAATTGTCTCCCTCACAAAATCTTATATTAATAAGGATAATAAACATTTACATCACTGTAAATACAAGACTTAGCAAAGAATTTGATACTCAGCACAATTGCCATTTTTATTTTTAAAATTATTGTCTTCATTATTTTTATATTTTTAATTGGAGAAGTTGTAGATTTACAGAAAAATCATGCAGAAAACACAGAGTTCCCATATGTCCCTCTAACGTGTAGTTTTTCCAATTAACATTTTGCAATATTGTGGTAACTTTTTTACAACTGATGAAACAATATTATTATAATTATTCTATTAACTATAGTTAACAAAATATGAGGTTAACTGTATTGGACAGCCTTATTTTGTTGTTGTTTTGAATTAGTACAATTGTTTTAAATCAGTGAATTAAACTTTAAATAATTGTTATGGCAAAAAGGAAAGAAGTAACCTAATTTTGGTTTGGGGTTGCAGCCATTAGACCAAGTTTATTGATTGGCTGGAACAAGTCTAATAAAAGATTCTAGAAAGTGGGATTCCTTCCCTGCCACAAACAAGTGCGGAGCAGCAATCATATCTCAATGAGTAGACCTGGTGACCTACATTTTCACTTGATTCGGTCTTTTCAACTCCCATACTTGCCTGCTCTTGTGGGATTGATGGGGGCTAAAGTGTCTAAAACATCAACAAATTACTTGGTCCTATATTGCAGTCACTTTCTCCAATAGCTTTTCTACATAAGCATGATATTTTGCTCTCCATTACTCCAATTCCTTTACGCAACTATTAATGAGTTTTATACTTAAAAGAGAGAGGGGTGATGAATAGCCATTTGTCTATAAAGCCTTTTCTCCACAGAGTTATTTTGAATACCAATCAGACAATGACCATAAGTTGAATTGTAAGGTAATGTTCAAGAATCCTATGATTGCTAAAGCTGAAAATATTAATAAATAACTATTTGAAAATTATTATTTTCAATTGAGAATTTATTTTAAAAAGAAAGAGAAAGAGAAAGAGAAATATCATTATAATGGACCAGGGTGATGTTTTCTGGAAAGGAGAGATGATCAAGGTTCCTGCAGACTATAGGGCTGGAGAGTTGCTATCCACTGAGGTGAAACTGTATTGCACCTGACCTCCATAAGCCTCTACATATTAATGTCAGTTCAGAGCCAGCATCTAATCAACTTTGCAATATCTGATCATTTCCTCTTCCGCAGTACACAGTCACCCTAGTAAAATGTTGGAGGTCTCTTTGGGGGAGGCTGACAATAATATTAACTGTAAAACTATTTGGCAGTATAAGAGGGTCCTTCCACCAGGGGAACTGGCCTTTCATTCATTTAAGGAAATTTGGGTATGTAAATGGTCCCAAGTCTGGGAATTGATTGAATGGCCACGACTCTGTTTTTGTAATTCAAGTTATACTTTCATTCACTTGACGTGAAATCTTATGCATATACAAATCAAGTAAGAATTTAGTAGACTGCCCATCCATTCTACTTCTAGGTACCACATGATCTACTAGTCAACAAGATACATCTTTGCAAGTCAGACTATTCTGATTACTGCTTTGCCCACCTTGCATTGATGATTAAGTGGTAATTTGGTTCCTACAAACACAAGAACTATTCATCCCCATTTGTTTAAGGATCCAAATTCAGTGGGAGCAGCTTCCACAGTAATATCTGACCTACAAAGAAGAGCAACCATAGTGCTCTTCAGGGATGATGGAGTTAGTCTTACAAATTTATCCCTACAGTCCTTCTGAAAGATGTGTATTCTGTACATTCCTAAGGTAGGTGAGTAGGTTTTACATGATACAAACACTCTAACATTCCGCCCTCTCTAAGCCTTTGTATCCCCTCATCTACATTATAAAAGGGCAATTATGGCATTTCAACTTTAGATAATATAGGCCATCTGTGGTCCATGTTTCAACCAGCCACACAAACAAACTGTTAGAGTACTTTCTAACCCCCCAACCCACAGCATTAAACCAGAATCTCTGCTTAGTGGGCCCATATCAAAAATTCAGCCAGGTATAACTTTATATTCCTTCCATCATTATCTCATACCTTTAAATCCATTCCCACACACATTCCTCTGATTTCTACCTTTTTAAGTTAGAAAAATCATTAAGTTCTTTTGGAGTCTAGCACACCTTCTTATGGGTCACACTTTGTACCTCACTTCTTGGAGTCTATTGGGATTTCAATCTAGTTATAGGTTTGGATGAAAAGAAGGATGGTGGTGATAGGTCATAAGGGGAATTAGCAATGTCCTGGCAGCCAATTACCTCATGACATTCCATTATAATTTCATATGATGAAACTGGGTTAATCTCTTCAAATGGAGTGTGAGGGATGTTTCCTTAGGGGAGGCAGCTACAGATTTTTTAATCCCTTCAGAAGGAAGTGGAATGACTGATTCCTCAGGTAATACTGCAGGTCAGGTGGCTGATTCCTCATGGAAGGCCATTATCAATTTATCTGCAAAGGAAGAGTCAGCCAAATGTAGGGTTTCAATGTCCCCATTGTCATCCTTATCAGCTATATATCCTCATTTCAATTTTCAGGATCCCAGTCCTTCCAATTTGATGCCCTGACTTTAGCAGAAGACACCCTGCAAATTTGGGAAGTCAATTTACATTGCAATTCAGCCACTTACACAATGAGACTCTGGGTCTGGTTTACAGAAATCTCAAGTCTGTGGCAAAAGAAATGTTTCTTTCAGGGCACACCTAGAAATTTCATACCTTTCTTGTGGCACTTAAACTGGGAATTTGAAACTTTCTTTACCATTGTATCCAGTATATTTAGGAAGAATCAGCCAATTTCATTATATATTATATATTTTTAACTCCACCAATCTCTGTTAAGGTACCAAATACACTGTCACGCAGAGCCTCTTCTCTTTTACATTTGAGTAGCACTATTCAATGGTGATATTTTGCATATCTCTATTGCCAATTTGTGCCATGAACTATCAGTGCTATCTAGATCATTAGAAATAGTCATCAGTGGCTTTCAATCCAATCAGATTAGAGAACCAATACAAAAAATCCCAGAATCAAATTCTAAATCACATCCTTAAGATTGTTTCTCAGGAGCCACTGTCAGTACCAAAGTCTATATTAGTCAGGGTTCTCCAGAAAAACAGAACCATATATAAACAAATATATATGTATGTATAAGTATGTACATATTAAAAGATTTATTATAAGGTTTGACTCATATGGCAATGGGGGTTGGTGAGTCCGAATTCCATAGGGGTGACCAAAAGTTGGGAACACCAATCAAGGTTTCCATGAATTCTCTGAGAGAAGCTGACTGGCTGATGTAGAGAAAGAAGCACTTCATTTTGACTGCTGAAATCATCAGTTCTCCATTTATGGTCTACAACTGATTGGTTGAAATTTCTATCATTGCTGAAGGCAATCTCCTTTGTTGGTTGATAGATGTGATTAGTCATAATTGCAATCATCTAACAAATGATTAAAATCCATAAAATATCCTGACAGTAACAATCAGGCCGGTGCTTGCTTGACCAAACAAATGAACACCATAACTTAATCAAGTGGACACATGAACTTAACCTCATGGGTGCTAACAATATAGTTATTCTTAAATTTTACTATATGAACTTTATCTTTTTTGAGCCAAGTGAATTTATCAACCAATTTGGAAAATAAAGGGTGAAATAATCAAATGGAAAATAATATTTTGTGAGACATTCCTTAATAACAGTCTTTTTTGTAGATGACTCCGGTAGGCTGATGTTGTTTAAGAAAATATCTCTGGTAGAAAAAGAGAAGATCAGAAAAATCATGACGCACTCTTAAGAAAATGAATAACCTCTTTTCTGTCACAGGGGAGATGTGTTATAAAAGTTTGAGAATTAGTTCAGTATTTAGATTATAAAGTATGGATGAATATTAATAAAATATGATGATGTTCAATTTTCCTTGATATTCATTTTAATCAATAGCTTATGAACTGTGATTCTTTATACATAAGCATTCTAAATAGAATTCTGTTGAATGTTGTAGGAAAAATACTAAATGCTAATATTTTAGGAACTAATTTGCAATAATTATAGCTGCATGTAGACATCATAAAAGTAGAATAATTTTTTAAAAGCATTTGAAATCATTCCTACTGTTCTTCTTTTACCATCATTGAGCAATAAAGTACAAACAATGGGAAAATTGGCAAGTTTACTTTGGTGTTAACAATTCAGTTAAACCATGAACTTTGTCACCCAGTTGTGACAGGACATTTATTTTTCACCAGCCCTATATTTCTCTATGCTTGTGCTTTAATATTTACATTTAATACACTTAATATCTAATAAATACTATATGTCTGGGATGTCTATACATATAATTATAATTAAAAATACATTTTAATATATAATTAAACTATATTATTAATCATATGCTTCCAATATATAGTCACAAAGAATATGAACATTAGCACATTGTTAATATTCCATTTTAAATGGTCTGATTATTCCTCGGCTCTTCACATTGGCAAAAAAGTTTATTCAGTATTTCAGTAATCCTCCTCACTTATCTTTTCATAAATGGATCCTACTTGATGTGAGCCAACCATTGGCCCAGGTGAGTAGGGATTTATATTCTGTTCTTGATCAGGAATTTATCATATCATATAATAATTATATCATGATCTAGTTTTTATTTATTTCACAGCTTCCACACATACATAGTTAGTAATATCCAGTCACATGGAACATTCTTACCTTCTCAAATACTTTCCTGCTTTATTTCAATGTTTTTAAGATATTCAATTTTAGTAGATAGTATAGCTTCCATTTTACACCTTTTACTCTCAGCTTTCTTTACCTGATAGTTGTATTATCTATTTTTATTGCTTCAAATTTCATAAACAGAATGACATTAAGTTAACTTTTCCAAAGTTCAAGTTTAGATAAGTCTTATATAAATTATTAAAATGTCTAATATTTATATCTGTCTTCCTATACAGTACTTTTCTAAGTACTGGTTTCATTTCTTTAAAACAAAACAGCTATACATAACTCCGTTAAATTTCTCTTTCCTCTTCATTACTCATAATAATCTTGATTTTTGTTTGGGAAAAAATGATTTCCTCACTACGAATACATTTTTCCTGTGTGACTGTTCCAACTGCCCATAAACAGGACAAAAAAGCAACCCTGAGATTTGGCTATTATTAGAAAGAGCTTATTGCTTTCACCAGGCATATTAAGCTGGTGGGGTGTAAAAGCCTCAATTGATCTCATATTTTAGTTTCCTAGACTGCTTAAGCAAATACCAGTAACTGGTTTGGCTTAAATAATCAGAATTTATATACTCATGGCTTGAGCCTGGGAAAAATTCCAAATCAAGGAATCATCAAGGCAATGCTTTCTTCTCAAAGACTGGCCACCAGTGATCCTTGGCTCCTCTTCCACATGGCGAGGAACATGAGAAGGCACATGGTGGCATCTGCTGGTCTCCTTTCTGTTCTGGGTTTCTATGGATTTCAGGTTCTTGTTTCCATGATTTTTTCAAAATTTCCATCTGAATTTCATTCTTTTAAAAGCACTCCAGTAATAGGATTAAGACCCATCCTGACTGAGATGGGATGCACCTTAACAGAAGTAACCTTATCAAAAGGTTGTACTTACGATGGGTTTATACCAACAGGAATGGATTAGATTTAAAAACACATTTTTCTGGGGAACATACAACTTCAAACCACTATACCCTGACAAAGAGAGTGCTGGCATAGAAACAAAGCTCAGTTCATTTCCACACAGATAAAAATATCCACAGATTCCTTTCCCCCTCTAGATTTAATGAAGGTAAAAGTTTTATGCAGAATAACCTAATATATATGAGGTAAGCATAATGAACACTTTAATACACAAAAGTATTAAAGGATATAAACTGGGTCCTGATTTTGTTCTCTTATTTCTCATTGCAAAGGAACTGGCAACAACTTTAATCAATGTGGGTAAGAGGATTTTTGTATTGATCTGGTCTGGTCTCTCTTTAGCAAACTATAGTTCTATGTTTTACTTGATCTTATCAAGTTAGAAATTCTGGAATGTCTATCCAGTTGTTGTTTCAGAGTTATTATGATAGAGATTCAACTTTTTTCTTACATATTTGTTTAAATGACAGTCTTGACTATTGGTTTTTGTTAACTCTGGCAATAGTAGTGGCAAGCTCCAGCATTATTTTTACGAACTAAACTTTAGATATGTTCTCACTTTCAAAGTTTGTGTTTTTTTACTTTGAGTTCTGAATTATTTTTCAGTTTTTCTTTTTTCTGCATCCTAGAGAGATAAGGGAGATGTTAAAGCCCTTTTGGTAGAGAAGATTCTTCCTGCTTTAAGTAACATCCCCTGTGTAACCCCTCTCCCATTATTGCAGTGCTGGAAAACTTTGTAAATAATACAAACAACCAACCTGGAAACTATACTTAGGATTCTTTTGTTTGAGGCGAGGGACACATTTGCTTAATCTGTTTATACAAAACACCATATGTGTCACCTGTCATCATGTAGAATACTGAATAATCTAGTTTGGATAGATCACTCCCCAACTGGATCCATCAATCCACTGGAAAGGACAAAGGCTCGTTTAGGATACAAAGATTTATCCAAGACAGAAAATCTAATTAATTTTCAAAGAAGGAATTTCATCACATCACAAAAGTAAAATGTTGAAACTAGAAGGGACCATAATGATGTGATTCTGCAGCAGTCACTAATTTGCTCTTTATATTCATGAATTTGCCTATTCTGGACATTTCAGATAAATGGAATCATCCAAAATTTGGCCTTTTGTGTCTAACTTTTTTCACTAAAAAAAATGTTTTATATACTTATTTATTTTATCAAAATGATTTTTCATTTTTAAAGAAGTTTTAGATTACAGAAATGTTACCTCGAAAATATAGGGGATTCCCTTATACCCCACCACCCTCTCCCATAATCTTCCCCATTAACAAATTCTTTCATTAGTGTGGTACAATTGTTACAATCAATCAACACATACTGAAAAATTGCTAATAACCATGGTCTATACTTCACATATGGTTTACACTTTGAACCATACAATTTTATAGGTTTTGACAAAATGTATAATGGCCTGTACACATCATTACAACATCAAGGCATAATGTTTTAAAGTTTCATCCAAATTAGAGAATGTATCAGTACTTCATTTATTTATATGCATGAATAATATTCCATTGCATAGAATGAAATTATATTTACCCATTCATCATTTGGGGGAATGTTCATTGTTTCCACTTTGGAGTTATTATAAATAATGCTGCTATGGACGTTAGTGTGCAAATTTTTTCATAAACACATTTTCAATTCTCTTTGGTATATACATAAAAGTAGAATTGCTGGATTATATCACAACTGATATTTAAATGTTGAGGAACTGCCAAAGTATGTCCCACAGAAAGTGCATCATTTTAAATTCCCACCAGCAACATATGAGAGTTCCACTTTCTCTTCATCCTCAACAATTGATTTTCTTTATTCTCCCTTCCTCCCTCCCTCCCTCCCTCCCTTCCTCCCTTCCTTCCTTCTTTCCTTCCACCAGCTTAATGAGTGGGAATTAGATTTTATTTGCATTTTGACTAGCATTTCCCTAATGCCTAATAATTTTGAACATTTTTTCATATGATTATTAGGCATCTGTATATCTTCTTTCAGGTATGTAAATTTAAGACCTTTGCTCATTTTTCAAACTGAGTTATTCATCTTTTTATTGTAGAGTTATAATAAATGTTTATTATGAATACTAGATCCTTCTCAGATGTATAATGTGCAAATATTTTCTCCCATTCTGTGGGTTTTCTTTTCTACTTCCTTGATAGTGTTCTTGATGCACACTGTTATTAATTTTGATGAAATTCAATTTATCTATTTTTCTTTGATTACTCTGCTGTTGGTGTCATGTCCAAAATTCTTGTCTAATCCAAGGGCACAAAATTTTACACCTCTGTTTTGTCTAACTGTTTTAGAGTTATAGTTCTTGCATTAGGTCTTTGATCAATTTTATGTTAGTTTTTATATATGGTGTTTGGTAAGGGTCCAAGTCAATTCTTTTGCATGTGGATATCCAGTTTAAAAGACCACTATTTCCCCCATTGAATGGTTTTGGTGCTCTTGTTGCAACTCAATTGGACATACAGATGAAGGTTTATTTCTGGGCTTTCAGTTCCATTCCATTGGTTGATATGCCTAACTTATGGTACCACACTGCTTTGGTTACTGTAACTTTGTAGAAAATTTTGAGATTGGGAAGAATATATACTCTAGGAATCTGAGACAATTGTGTTGTTCAAGTATTCAATACCTTTGTTTATTTTCTGTCTAGTTGTTCAGTGCATTACTGAAATGTGGGCATTGAAGAATCCAGCCATTTCTGTTGAGTAGTATGCTTCTCCCATAATTTTTTTCATTGTTTACTTCTTGTATTTTGGGACTTTGTTGTTAGGTGCAAACATGCTTATAATTATTTTATCTTCTTTTTTGATTAAACTTTTAACATTATAAATATATTATTTGTCTATAGTAACAATTTTTGTCTTGCTATCTATTTTGCCAGATATTAAAAAAGCCATTCCATCTTTCTTTTGGTTTCTATTTTCATGGAATATATTTTTCCATCTTTTAACTTTCAATCTAATTTGCATTTCAATCCAGTTCAAGTTAATCATATTTTTAATTGATTCTTCCATCTTTACCTTTAATTTGTGATTTTAATCCATTTATATTCAATGCCATTATAGATAAGATAGAATGTATGTCTGCCATTTTGTTAATTGTTTTCCATCCATGTGACTTAGGCTTTTGTGCCCCTCAGTTCCATGATTACTTCTTTCTTTTGCATTAAATAGAAATTTACTAATGCAAATTTAAATTCCCTTTTCACTTCTTTTACTATATGGTTTTGAGTTATTTTCTTATTGGTTGGCCTAGGGAATATTATTAACATTTTGTTTTGTCACAATAGAATTTGGATTAATATCTTCTTAAATTCAATAGTATTCAAAAACATTGTTCTTATATATCAGCTCCTTTATGTTGTTATTTTAACAAATTGCATATTTGTACATTGTGTAACTATCAAATTAGATGTATAAATACTGTATTATGCAGCCATATTTTAAATGTTACAAGCAAAAATATATTCAATATATTTTGTTTTATATTTGCCTATGTTGTTACCTTCCTCAATGTTATTTGTTTCTTCATATACTTTCAAGTTATTGTTTAGTGTCTTTTCACTCGAACCTGAATGATCCTTTACTGTTTATGTAAGTTAGAGCTGCTTGCGACAAACTTACTCAGTTTTTGTTGTCTTGTGAATATCTTAATTTATCCATTTTTGATGAATAATTTTGCTGAACGTAAAATTTTTAGTTGAGACATTTTTTCTCTTTAAATTTCAATATGTCATTCTCCTTCTCTTTGGTCTCTCTGGTTCATATGCTTTCTGGAAAGTGAGCAATCAGCTGTTAGTTTTATTGTGGTTCCCTTGTATGTGATGAGGTGCTTCTCTCCATACTTTTGAGTATTTTCTTTGACTGCGGTTTTCAACAGTTTGATCATCATGTGTCTAGGTGTCTAGGTGGGGATCTCCTTGCCTTTATTCTACTTGCATTAATTTACACATAAATTAATGTTTTATGTGTAAATCAATGTTTTTCATCAAATCTGTGATGTTTCCAGCCAAAATTCCTTCTATTCATTCTGAAACTACAATTATGCATATACTAAAATGAGACTCTGTTCATTTTTCATTATTCTTTTTTTCTATCTCTTCCACACACTGGATAATCTGCATTAACCTATCTTCTGTTTTGCTGATTTTTTCATCTGCCTGCTAAAATCTCTTATTGAAATCCTTTAATTTTAATTTCAGTTATTGTAATTTCACTACTTCAGAATATCTATTTGGTTCCTTTTATTTCTTCTATATCTTTATTGTTATTTTCTATATTGTTAGATAGCTGCCTCATACTCTATTTAGTTCTGTAGGCATGGTTTCCTTTAGCTCTTTGAATATATTTAAAATAGCTGATTTAAAGTCTTTGTCTAGTAAGTCTAATATCTGGGCTTTCTAAGAGCTAATTTCAATAGAAGGCTTTTTCTCCTGTGTATGAGCCATAACTTCATGGTTTTTTTTTTTGTATGCTTTGCATTTTTTCTTGGAATTTGGACATTTCAAATAATATGTGATAACTCTAAAGATCATATTCTACCTTCCCCATGGTTTGTTTTTGAAACTGTTGATATTGTTTGTTTGTTTTGTGACTTTTATGAACTAATTTTTAATTTCTGTAACCTTTGGTCATGTGTGGTCACTGAAGTCTCTGCTTGGTTTATTTAGTGGTCAACTAATGCTTGGTCAGAAATTTTCTTAAATGTCTCCAACCAGTAAGTCTTTTGGACTTTGCTAAGAGTCTCATGTGCATGTTGGTGCTCAACTTCAACACTCAACCAAACATTTTACAACTCTGCCTTATCCTAACTTCCTGTTTGCACAAAACTTCAGGTTCAGTCAGTGGTGAAAACTCAGGGATTTCTCAGGTCTTTCTTGAACATTTGCATAACCCTATGCATACATGTGTACTCCAGATTCCCAGGAATATGCCAGAACTTTTCAAAGTCTCTAGAGGCATCTTATATCTCAGCTTTTCTTTTTAAGATTTTTGTTAACTATTGTTTGCCTCCAGCTTCTATTCATTCCCTCATGTAGCCATAATGTTAAAACATTTGACAAAGTTACTGCAAACCTCCCTGAGAACCTTTTATCACTAGGCTGAATAAAGACAAGCTTTTCTAATGGGATCTTTCCAGGAACCACTAGACAGATGAAATAGTGACTTTTCTTTTAGAACAAAGCTTTAGAAGATTTTCATCCTCATTTTCTCATTCTATTACCAGGAATGTGTGATTTTTTTTTTTTTTCAAAAATTATGCAGAGATGGGGACTGGAAGTGGTAATAAAGTATATTATAATACTTCAATGCTTACTGTTCTTACCAAGATTCAGCTGTTTTTCTTGGATTAATGCTCCTTGTTTGCTGCAAGCCTTTAGTTAATTTCCAGATTCTAAAAAAAGCTTATTCTAACAAATTTTGCCATATGTGGATAATTTTATGAAGAGGAAAACTTTCAGAGATCTTTTCTTTATAATTTTGATGAATATCACACAGTTATCTTCATTTTTGATTTAAGATCATGTGGGCCATGAGCTTAAATAACTTATCTAAAAAATAGGTAGGTAGTGTCATCTACACTAAACCCATCCACAAAGTGTGTGTAAAACACAGAACTCTAAAACTGTACAACTACTACCCTTCAGGACCAATTGCCCATAACTATCAAGAACCTACTTAAACATATAGATAATAATATGTACCAAAATTCTATAGTCTTGACATAATGTGGAATAAAACCTATAATTTTAAATATGTCAACTTGATGGCACTTCCTCCAGAAAATGAGGAATTATTGCTGTATGTATTTTTTAATTTTTTTTTATTTTTAAAGAAACTTTATATTACATAAAGTTTGCATCAAAAATATAGGGGATTCCCATATACCCCACCGCACCCCTCCACTTTCCCTCATTAACAACATCTTTCATTAGTGTGGTACATTTGTTACAATTGATGAACTCACATTGAAGCATTGCTACTAACCATGGCCCATAGTTTACATTATCATTCACACTTCGCACTGCATAATTTTATAGATTCTGACAAAATGTATAATGGCCTGTATCCGTATTGCAATGTCATGCAGGACAACTCCAATGTCCCAAAATGTCCCATGTTACACTTATTCTTCTCTCTCCTTCCCCTCAGAACCTCTGGTGGACACTGCCTTTATATCAGTAGTATAAGTTCTTCCATTGCTAGATTACTAATAAGTCTACATTAGCCCATAGGTGCATTTCCCCTTCATGTTTGTTCATTCCTCAATATTGAGGATTTGGGGATTGTGATGCCCACTCTGTTTCTCATTGAGAGGGCCTTAGATCCCATGGGGCAGATGGATGGAACTATCCTGTTAGCAGTTGCGGATACTCTCTGTTTTTTGGGATGGCCATTGACAATCATCATCCTTTTGTTAGTTGTCCTGGGTGAGTCCAATGAACTGGAGAGTAGGTGTTGCAACTCTGCCTAGTATTATATATTGCCTAAGAGTTACTTCCTGAAAGCCTCCTTATTGGTCAAATGTGGTCTCTCTTTAAACCAAATTCAGCATATAAATGCACTACCTTCCCCCACCCTCTGGCATGAGACATGATTCCTGGGGATGAGCCTCCCTAGCATGGAGGGATTATTAATGAGCACCAACTAGCAATGCATTTGGAAAAAGACCTTGACCAAAAAGGGGAAATATCAAATACAAATGACTTTTTATGACTAAGAGATTTCAAAGCGAGTTGGGAGGTCATACCAGAGATTACGCTTATGCACATTTCAGCAGGATCTCATTGACTGCCACAGTAAAAAGTGCCTCAAACAGAGGGGCTTCTGAGGGCTCTAGAGAAATCTGGACACTTTAGGCAGTGTAGACAATTTCAGTGGGCTTTACTTTCAAATATCTGTTCTCCGATGTAACAGACTAATTTATAATTTCTCTATACATGGCTCCTCTTCCCCTTTTATTTGAACCTATAATTAGCACTATACTCATTAGATATATGTCCCAGAGACTCAGTTCTTTGGTCTGTTCATATGCCAATTGAGTCTTAATATATGTGTTTAAAAAGTAGTTGTATGTGCTGCATTCATTTAAGAAGAAAAATATTTGTAGAACAAGGGGTCAAATCTTTTATTTTTCTTAATGCTCTCAAGTAATGTATAAAGTCTTTTCTGAATTGCTAGGCCTTTCTAGTGAATTCTCACAAAGTTTTCTGGTTACATTTTTCTAAAGGAGAGAGTTGGAGTATGAATAGGTGCTGAGCTAATTTCACTCTTCTTTAATCTTAGTGGAGTGGCAAGAATTCTTTATTGCACAATGGAGAGACAATCTGTGATGATTGAGATTGTACAGACAAGGAGGAAATATCCAGTTGTGATTTCTCTATTAAGCAAAGACCTTTCCAAATGGCTGAAGTGATTAATAGTGATATTAGTTCTCTATTTTCCATGGTTTTAAACAATTTCTAGATATTCTGAATAAAAATGCAAATTATGTAATATTATATCTTAATGTGAACATAAGGCCAGGAAATGTTCCTATCATTGCTGTTTAATCTATCAATAGAGGCAATGATTGTGCAGTTAATATATTTAAAAAGTGAAATAATTAAGGAAATAAATGTTCATAGTCATATTATTTTGCTTAGTAAAAACATCATTATTTTCAGTCACTTAATTGAAAACATTTATTAGAATTTGCATATTTAAAGGACATAAAGAAACTAATGTTCTGCTAATGCTATCAATTCACACAACCTCTCTTGTCCCCTTTAATATTCCACAGTTTTTTAGCTCATTCATTGCTCCAAATACTGTGTATAAAGGATGAATAAACTACAGTCTTTGGCAAGTAGTTTGCACTCTAGCCTGGTGATAAATCATATTAATATCAACAAATGTGGATCCTCCCTGCATCTCTCAGCTTCTTTTTTCTGAGACTCCACTACTGAGAGTTATTTCTTAATCATTATCAGCATAAATACTGTTTACCCTGCCCCATCCTTCTCCAGAGTTCTGATTTTAAAATTAGCTAGTTTGTTTTAAATAATATTTATTTAGATATTATATTATGCTAGGCACTGAACTAAGCCATATAAATGTCTTAGTGTATGTAATCATCAGAAGTCCTAATGAAAGTGATATATGTATTATACCCATTATATTGATACTTAAAGAAGTTAATAATGCATCAGTTAGGAATTATTTTAGCTTCAAGCAACAGAAAATCCAATTTGTGTGTCAAATTGGGTAGGCTGTAGTGCCTAATTGTTTGGTCAAACACTAGTATAAATGTTGTTTTGAAGGTATTTTGTAGATGTGATTAATGTCTACAATCAGATAAAGTCCTTCAGATAAAAATAGAAGTTTCCTGAGAAGTCCTGCATCAAGACTACATCATCAACTCTCACCTGAGTTTCCAGCCTATTGGCATGTTCTACAGATTTCGAACTGATCAGTCCCAACAATAAATAAATCTCTTTATATACATAATCTCTGTATATATTTATATCTCCTATTTGTTCTTGGTTCAGTTTCTCTGGAGAACTCTGATTGATATGCTAACAAATATAGATTGGGATGCATTTTTCTTAATAAGAACATCTTTTAGAATTAGCAGTTGCTGTGATTGTTTTAGCAGTTTAATTTTGTTGGTGTTAGATACTGCACAATTATCCTGGTCCTTTCCTCTATGTCAATATAGCCTTTCCTGGTCAATTAATCAATTCTCATTCAGGCTGAAGGACAAAATGGTCAAAGTAGCAATGTCTATCGCCTTATTGGGAAAATAAACATTTCCAGCAAAATCCTCAACAGAATCCTGCTTTCTACACTTTACCAGAACTATGTCACATTGCTACTTTCTGCTATCCTTACCTCTAAGAGACTTTAAGAAAGCAAATATATAGCTATAGAAGAGTTTGGAAAGGGAGAACAAATATGGAAATGGATGATCAATCAGCCAACCAAGTCATTTTGTGTCACCCTTAAAGCCCACCTGATTAGCCATAACTGTGTACTTATTGACAAATGATGACTTTAAACTAAATCACTGTTATGTGCCTTCTAATTCTAGAATAGATTCATTTATTGAAAATCCTGTAAGTGCATTCTTACTTCATCTTTGTAAAATACAAAAAGCTGTTCAATTATTATCCCAATTTTTCAGATCAGAAAATTGAGTCTCTTTCTCTGTTTTTGGCTTACAAATCTCTTGAGCAATTACATCCACTACTGATTCCAACCTCTTATGCTATGCTGATCAATCTAAAGACCCAGATTTGCTGTGCTCCCAATTTCAGACTGGCATTTTTTTCCATTACTTAATATGTTCAACTGCATCTCCTGCTTTTAAAGCAAGTGGGAAAGAACTGGAAGATACATCCCACATTTGCTACTTTTCGTTTCAGTATTAAAATTGATTTAATGCTAATACTCTGTTCTTTGTAAATATGACAATTCGTTTACTATTTCTTATTTTGATGCTTCATATTTTTATCTACTATAAGTTCCTTTTATTTTTTGAAGAATGGCTTGTGAAAGATGTATTCCCTGAATCCCTTTAAAATGCATATCTGCCAATTTGATACTAAACACATCTGGGTATAAGATTTTAGATTTTCTTTTCTCTGAAGATTTTAGATACATTCTAGCCCTGGCATTTTTCTGAAGCTATATAAGGATAGTCTTATTATTTTTAGGAACCATGTAAGAACAAATTTAACATTTCTTCCATAAATATTGCCATTTTCTTTTTTTTTTTTTGATAGAAAACTTCCTTACCCAAAATCTAATTTCTCTGTCTTCTATATTTATAAATTTCTCTTTAATCATTTTTGTTTTTATAGTTTTTAATTTCATTTACCTCCACTTATATCAAGACTTCTTCTGTCTCTAACTACTTTATTTACTCCAATTTTTAAAGTTGGAAGACAGTTAAAAACTTCAATAGCTCAATTAATTATAGTAATCTGTACAAAGGCTTTATCCCATCACATTTTACTGGTATCTCAGAAACCCTCCATGCTGCTCTCCAAATAATTACCCTCTATATCCTTCCCAAACAATATTTCTGTTCTGAATTCTAATAAGTAAGATAAATTTTTACTGTTTGTGCAATTATATAAATAAAATCATATATGTTTTTTGTGTGTGTGTTGCTCTTCTTTTGCTCCATCTTATGATATTAATATGGTTGTGTGTAGCTGTAGTATATCACTTTCGTTGCTACTTGATATTCTGTTGCAGGAGTTACCATAATTTATTTATAGCTTTTCTTTTCAGAGGACTTTCTCTTTTAATTGGCTCTTTTTTAGCCCTTGACATACACCTTTACTCAATAATCCTTGTTCTTCCCTTGATTATAGCCAGAGGTTACCTTGGGAAAGTGCCTTTTTATCAGAGATCAATCCACTTCTTCAAAACCATTCATGTCCATTTTCAGTCTTCTAACAGTTGACTCTTTAAGTTTGATTTCAGCCATACTTGACAGCTTTTCCAGAGATAGGTCCAGAGAACTTAATGTTGCTTTCCCATGTCTAAAGGATATCCTACTATATAGAGGGATATTTAAGTAGGTTCTTTAAATTCCTACAATATACTTTTAGAGAAGTCTCACCCTGTATGATATGGTTGAACTAAATTCTCCACATCTTCCTATGGTGTAAAATGAGTAAACAGTACAGCCTTTAGATAGTATTTTATATTAGTCTCTGAACATTAATTTCTACAAAAACACAGAATTTTAGGATGCTATATCGGATATTTATCCCCTTACCAAACAATTTGGTTTCAGACTTACTAAACTATATGTAAAACCATTATCTTGATGTTGGCATTTAATCTTTCCTGAGACACACCATTACATTGAGATTGTATAATCTTAAATTCTTCCACCTGCAGACTAGATTGATTCATACAGTGATATGTAATGTGTTATGAGATCTCCTATTTTTTCATTCCAAAGGTCACTTATAACTTTGTTCCCTTCCAAATGTTCTGCCATTGTGCCCATAAAAAAAATCATCTATAGACTCTTCAATACCTGATGCTGCAACTAAAGAAACTGCCTAAGCCTTAGTTCACATAGACTCTTTATTTCATTGTTTCATGCATGGTTTCCAGTCCAAACTCCTGTGCTATCCCTTAAATTGCTGATGATTATTTAAAATAATTATTAAACATTTCAGGTATACAAAAGCAAATTAATAATGTACAGATCTTGACCAAGCATAAACCTACATGACTACAGACCTATTCAAGGAAGCTGTGCCTAAAATAGCAAAGAATTGAAAGAAGTGATGATCCAAAAGATGTAAATAAAGTATGGTACACACGTATTATGGAATGCTATGTGATTGCAAGAAAATGAATAAATTATTCTTATGTCCTGATATGGCGACATCTATAAGATATATTTTTGGGTGAAACAAAAGATCAAAGACCACCTGTAAATTATGGTAGAAAATGGTTAGAAAAAGGAAAATTAAGAATCATGTACTCATTTTTTATTTTATTTGTGAAATGAAATTTGATAAGGATAAAATAAGAAATATATCAAGGAAATGGGAAGATGAGGGTAAGTGAGGGAGCAAGGCTCTTTACTATAAACTTTTATGTGTTTTATAGTGTTTTATCTGTTTACAGTATTTTAATTTTCCAACCGTGAATGTTTTACCAATATAAGAATGGAAATAATAATATATGAATAATATTATGAGCATCCAAGTAGCTTAACAAAATATTAACAATATAATTGAAATACCCATAGATCCCATTATCCTCTTTCACTTCCTCAGAAATAAACACAATCTTAATGTTGGTGATGGAATATTTGTAAACCAATATTACGTAAGTATCTTATATATTACATGATATTGATAAAAGTATATCACTCTAGTAATATTTTCCAGCAATGGCAAAGAAGCTATATCAATTCTGAGAGACAACAATGGGAGGTATATGGGAGCATGGTATTTTTCCTTTTGGAATAATGACACTTTCTAAAATTGACTGAGGTGATGATAGAACAGCTTGGTGATGAAAATCAAAGCCACTGAGTGTACAATTTGAATGGTTTATACAAAACATGGGTCTGTACAGCACAGCGAATCCTGTGGTAGAAGATGGACTGTGGTAAACAGAACATATGAGAATGTTCTCTCATGAACAATAACAAATATATAATACTAATACGGGGTGTTAATAATTGGGTGAGTTGGGAGAAAAATACAACAAATGTAAGATATAGGCTATAATGAGTAGAATTTTGACAATGCTCTTTCATACTTTATAACAAATGTTTTACACCAGTGCAAGGTGCTGGTGGTGGAGTGATATGTGGGAGCCCTTTATGATAATATGCATGTTTGTTTTGAAAGTTCACAACTTTTACTATATACTTATTGTTTAAATATGTTCGAGTATGAATGATAAAATTCAATTCAAAAAAGTTAAAAAAGAGTATTTCTAAATTGGGGTACATTATTCCATCTAATACAGATATGTGACTCACTGATTTCAGCCTTTCTTCTTTCCTGTGTAAGATATTGAGAATGAAAGAGAGAAATGGCTTGGAAACTGGCGTGGTGTTCACAGCGAGACCATGGTGTTATCCTATTGAACATAATCAATTTCAGAGAACACCAACAAAGGCACCAGGAATGAGATGTAGCATGACAAACCAAGACCACTCTGTAAACATATCTTAACACAGACAAAACGAGATCATTATCCAAGCAACAAAATACGGAACATCCCCCACCCCAGTAATATGAGTGTTTGTTGCTTCTTTACTTGTTAGAACTTTAGTCTTGCTTTGTAGATAAAATATCAAGACAACCAATCATGAGATTTTCCTCACTTCCTGAGAGCATCCAATCCATAACAAAGCTCTTCTTTGAGCCCTCCTCTAAAGCATCTAACACAAATCCAAATATGATAAAAAATAAAACTTTCTCACACCTTTTTACTGAGACTTCCCAAGATTCCCCATTGTGTGAGGTTTCACCTGTTGCCACAAATCAATAAAGCTAATTTTTGCTACAGGTGAGTTCCTCATGCTCTTTGGCTAGAGAGCATTGAGAACATGAAGTGATTAATTCAATTTTAAATGCTGTGTAGCTCTATCACACTGTTTTATTCTTGTTTAGCTTTCATTTAAAAAATTTCTAATAGAATTTCTTTATTGTACCATAAGTAACTAAGAAAAGTATTTATTAATTTACAATGTTTGTTTTATTTTAAATTATTTTGCAACCAATTTCTAAAATTAATTAATTAAGGTCAAAAAATTATTCATTTAAAATTTGTTAAGACTTTTTCTTCTACTACAGTTATTTTATTTTATTTGTTAATCTTCCTTGTGCTTGAGAATAATGTATATTCTCTAATTGTGTTTTGGGTTCTCTTTCATTCAAGTTTATTAATTGTCTTTTTCAAATCTTCAAACTGCATAATAATTTGGGTCTGAATATTTTGTGCTTACTAATAAAGTGGTTTAAAGTTTCATAATTTTAAAAAAATTTTTACAGATTCTATTTTCAGTTTTATTAACACTTTATTACATAGATTTAGAAGATATATTTTAAGCCCATACATTTTTGGCAGTGCTGGTGGAAGGAAAATGTAATCATTATGTAGCAGACATGTTTTGTACAAATAATGCTTCTTGTAATAAAATTTATTTTGCCTACATTAATTCATAATATCAACTCTCTTTTAGATAACATTTTGACTTGGATATATTTTTATACCGTTTAGCCTTCAAAAATCTTCATCTGTATGTTCTTGAACTGTTTGTTGCAGGGAATATATAGCTTTTTAAAATTCAATCTGGTTATCTGTCTTTAATTAGTGTGGTAATATTTAGTTTGTCTTAAGTAATTTTTTTTCCTCTGTCATCACTTGCAATTTAAAGTTACTGATTATTTTCACCCTTACTTTTTCATATCCTTTCGTGGAGGAGTAAAAACAATATTTATTCTAATTTTATCAATTCTGATTTAAACTGCATACTTGTATTTCATTTCTTTATATGACTATATTCAATATTTCTTGTTTTAATTTTATCAAAAATTCTATACTATAGTGAGTAATGCAATGTACTTAACATTCTTTAACAAATTTCTTATCTGTCTATAGTTATATAACCAAATATTCCATAATTTTATATTATTTCAACTACAACTTTAGAATTCCAATCCAGTCTCTCCTATCTTATATTTATTTTTATCACATATTTCAGTTCTTTCTTGTTTCCTTACATTTAAATTAAATATTATATAATACTTGCACTTGTTTTTAAAGAGAATAGACTTTGGAAACAGAATGTGTCTGCTTCAGTCATGGCTTATGAACTTGTATGAGCTGGGTGACCTTGATTGAATTATACAACTCTTTCCTTTAGTTTCTCCATAGAAAACCAAAACAGAGGTGATGATAGTGTTCCTGGGTTCGCTTATATTCACATTCATATTGGTTGTTTGCACACCAAGCTACACTACAGTCCAGCTTCTCCTTCAAACCATTGCACCTGAAACAAACAAATGGTCAAACAAGTAACAAGTCACACTACCGACAGGGAGCATCACACATGCTATTATTTCCTTATTCAGACAATTCAAGGCATATTATTTGAATAATGAGAAATAAAAGTAGGGAAAGTATTTTGAGAGCAGCTAGAGAGCAAATCACACACCAAATACAAAAAAAATAATGGTCTTGAAGCTCATCAGAGAAAGAAAATTAAGACAGCTAGAGGATGGTATAGCGAATGTTTCACAGTGATTTTGGCAGTAGATGATGATTGTGGTTAATAATATAAATACAGGAATGTTTTTCTACTACAAAGTATTAAGAATATGGTGATACATGGCAAAACATAATTAATGTAACTTATAGACTATACTTACAATGATATTGTAATTTTTTGTAGCAAAAGCAAAGAAGGTACTATATTAATGCTAACAGTAAAAAAAGAATATGGGGTTTGGTTTTGTGAGATGAATATGATTAAGCATGTTTTTTTTTTTTCTCTTCTTCATTTTCTCCCTTAACAGGGAGAATTTTATTATGTCATTCAACTAATCTGTGTTCATCTGTGTATCTTTCTGAACATTGGAGAACAATTATGTTTATTTTGTGGATTAGATGAGATCAAAGGGTCTGGACAGAACTTTTATTTAAGCAATGCTTCCATAACTTGTTGAGCTGCATTTTGTCTGTTGTTTTATTTTTTGAATTTGAAATAAAAAAAATAAAAGAAAATTAGAAAAAATCCCAAGGGATTGGATGTTTATTTTACATTATCCTCTCCTGTTTAAGCCATATTGTGTGGTGTTTCATTTAGGATAGATGGAATTCAAGACTCTCAGCTGACTCCTCTCAGCATGTTCATAGGAGTTCAATATATTTTTTAAAAATCTAGAAAAAATATCTGAAATTATTATGTGAGCAATAAGAAAAAGCAGTAAATGAATGTTCTGGTTTAGAAAGTATACACCTCAACTAGAAGGAAATAAAGTAGACAAGAAACTAATACATTCTAATAAAAATTGATCATCCTTTATTACAGAATTCTGTCAATAAAGAGATTTCACTTATATTTTACTGTAGTAAGACATACATTTACAGTTAACATAAATCAATCACTCAATACATTTTATTTTCCTTCCACTTTTTAATCCCCCCCTCTTAATCTCTCACTCTCTCTCCCTTTTTCTCTCTTGAATGTACAAGCTCTCTTATTTCCCCACTTGCTCTTATGTGCACGTACATTTGAACTCAGGTATTCCTAATTCATTGGCAAATCAGGAAGGGAAATTTTATTTTGCTTTATGATAGTTGCCACAAAAATAAGAGTAAAATAACAGCAGATTTGATAGTTATCATGGTGTCTAATTGCTCCCAATTACCAAAAGATTATTTGAAATGGCTATGAAACTAATGGATAACATTTTACAGTGAATAATATATTGCACAAAGTGCACAGAGCAAACCCTCACCTGATAAAAAATACTAGACAGAGATAATAAGACCAAACTGTGTAAATGTCTAAAAGTTGAAAATGTATCCAAATGAAACTTGTAATATTTGCTATGTAAAATCCCAGTGTTTTTCTTCCTTAAATGCATCTGCTTTTCCTAAAAGGTGATTATTTTCCCCAGTTATATTTGAGGAAATAATAGAAATGCTATAGAATAATTTATTATAGAAGACAATATTATAGCCACAATATAGTAGGTATTAATTATATCTACTTGGTTGTTTTCTTATTTTCTATTAAGTCCAGAATTTGTAAGTGAAAAGGAGGAATTGCTCTTTAGGAATTATTGCTGCAATGAAAATGGGCCATACAATGGCAAAACAATAAAATAGAATAAAATATATATATAAATTAAGGATATGAGGAAATAGACCTCTTAAATGCTGCTAGTATAAATTAATAGGACCACTTAGGGAAAACATTTATCACATTCTCTTCAAATTTAACATGTGTACACCCAAGACTCAATAATTTCTCCTGTTTGTAGCTATCCTAGGAAAAACAAAAATTCAAGGAGGCATGCATAATGATCAATTAAACAGTTCATTGCAATTTGTCTATATTATTGAAGGATGGCAAGTGTTTTGAAAATTTTAAATAAACCATGTCATATATAGATTAAAAGACAGCAGATAAGAATAATAAAGTAAATCTAAAATGTATTTTAATAAAATTTTATAATGGGACCCTGTCTTTCAGTACTTATGGTATTTATTGTCAGCCAATACAATAAATTTCAGATTGAGGAAAAAGATACAAAAGAAGTTATGACTATGATTGAGGGCAATGAGAATAAAGAGAGAAGGGTACAAGAAAAGATTGGCAGAAAAATGTTTTGGAAGAGAGAGAGATCACATGCTTAGCCTGTCAGCCCATCCCACCCCGTTTCCTGCCTGTTCGAGAATTAGGAAAATGACAAAGTTTCTGAGGGTTGCTTCAAAAAGAACCACCGAAAAGGAAGGACCTTTGGTTTCCTCCAATTTGGAGAACAAGTGCCTCACACCATGAAGACTAGAAAATGTTTCCACTATAGTCGTCGCAACCTCAGCATTTGTAGGGATAAAGAGACCTTGGGTTTTCATTTAGACCGCTTTCGGGTCACGTGAGAGAGAGAGAGCACAGATATGGAATCATCTTGTCTAGGATTTTGTCTAGGAAGTCTGCCTGAGGGGTGACAGCAGCAAATAGAGATGAGGTAAACAGCTAAATGCCCAACAGTGAGGGAGGACTAAAATAATGACTCAGAGAGAAGGTATCACGTTAGTGAAGAGAATGTGAAGTTACAGGGGTACAGCTGGGAGCTTTAGAAGTGCTCAAGAAAGTACCCCTGGAGGACAGGGTAAGGGTCGCATTTAATTTTCTACAAGACTTAGAGAACTTAAACTTCATAGCCAAGTAAGAATTGTTTTAAGCCCTTGCCACTCCCCTTTCTACTTGATTTGACAATGGCTATGGCTGAATTTGCAGCTGGCCAGTGGGGGAGGACATGAACCTGGACACCTTAAGTTTATATTAAGGAAGCAGAAATATCTTGCCTTCTTTCCCCTGTAGCTTCAGTCTGGAACAATCCCACATGACTAAAAGAAGATTTGAAGCCAACCAATTGTAGAATATTGACTATCACATAGGCTGGGGTATGTTATTTTTAATACTAAAAGTGGCCAAAGGATATGTTATTACCTGAGAGTGATTGGCTAGAAATGGGCCTTCCTAAATCTTCGCCAAGCTGCAGGGAATATTAGGAAACAGTGGAAGAAAAAAAAGTCAAAGTAGGTTTTGAGTACAATTCCACATTATTCTTGTTTAACACATGATTGATATATACTGATGAGTGAAAAAAGTAAGTTATACAATGACAGAAACAGAAAAACAGACCTCATTTATACTTTTATTTTTTTTTTATTTTTTTTTTTTTATTTAAAGATTTTTATTTATTTATTCATTTATCCCCCCCTTGCTGCCCGTGCCCGCCGGGTCAGCCAACCACGCCGTGCGGGCGGGCCCGCCTCCACCAGGAGGCCCCGGGAACCGAACCCGGGGCCTCCCACATGGTAAACGGGAGCCCCACTGATTGAGCCACAGCCGCTTCCCTCATTTATACTTTTAAAAACATATTTTCATATAATACGATATATTACCCAGTATGGCTTAAATTCACTTATTGTAAAATGAAACCCCCATTTTTTTCTATCTATTGAACTACACATTAATAAACAATATTATTAACTTAAATGCAAAAAAAGTGATACGTTTTCTGCACATTTACAGGTTATGGATCATACAAAAACAGTCTAGCTAGATTCAATACAATTACAGAGGCTGATAATCTTGTATGAAAGTTCCATGCGAAGAAAAACTTTTAAAATCTCTTTACGTTTAGTCTTTATGTAGATTCTATGATTTCACACAGATAAAATTTCAAACAGCACTACAAATCAGATTCACCGTGCCCTTTTCAAAAAGACAGCTGATACACAGGACTAGGCTAAAAACATTACTTGATATTATTAGGGCTTATGGCATAGTTATAAAATCTGGCATTAAATTTATTTGTTACAGGAACTACCAAAAGACTTACTGTCAATTGATATCATGTGAACCAAATGGAAAATGTTTAAGCAAAGGAGAAAAGACACTCATAGAAAGAATAAATGTTACAGTTGCATCCAATTGGTTGGTGTTTATTTTCTTCCCCAAACCTCCTTCTGCCTGTCAAGCTCCTAGGTTTTCTCTCCCAGGTATGCTTTTCCATGGTTGTTTTGCAAAATGCCCATTCTTATCAGTGAGAATTCCACTTGTGTAATAATTTTGACCAATGCCTTCAACAAAATGCTGAAAGTACTTAATAATTTGGCCTCTGTAAGAAGATGAGGATAACCTTCTCCATCAGAAAAACATAAATGTTACACACACACACACCTTTCTTTTATTTTCTTTCTCTTTTAAAATCTTTAAGTCTGGAGCAGATGTGGCTCAAGCAGTTGAGTGTCCACCTCCCACATCAGAGGTCCTGGGTTCAGTTCCTAAAGAAGATAAACAACGAGCAGACAATGTGCAGACATCGAGCAAAAACAACAAGCAGACAATGAGCAAAAACAATCAGCAGAAAATGAGCAAATATAATAAGCAAGACAACGAGCAAACAACAAGCAGACAATGAGCAAAGAAACAATTTCATGATGATGATACTAATTAATATAATAAGCATTAATAATGATTATTTCTGATGCTTATTATATTAATTAGTATCATCATCATGATTTCTAGTCTAGTAGAGCTTCAGGCCTCACTAGATTTTTTTATTAATGAACTTACACTAAATACTCATATCATTCATATCTTTGCTTTTTTCTTCTATTTCTTGGCATTGATGAAAAGCAAGCAATCTATGTGATCATATATTTCTATAAGTTATACTCAGGCTTTTCTTGTATTAAAAAACAAATATCCATTTTTATGTATAGCACATAACAATTGTAATTTTCTTATTTGCTACTGTTTATTACTTGCTATTGACATTTACATTTCTATCACAATCCTATTTACTATTATTGTTTTTTTAATCTGAAATTGAGGACAATATAATTATAAGGTTTTAAAAGATAATCCCTATAATGAATATCATAATTTTTTTCTATGCCTAACATTACACTTTCTGTGTGTCTATCTGTGCCAAGTTTATGCCTATAATGTTTGAACTTATTGTAAAGAAATCAACAATGGTTAAGAATGACTTATTTATTTCTATTTAATCTTAATATATTTAGTTTATTATCCATTATTTACTTGAATATAGATTTACACCATGCATATAAAATTATGTACCTCCTATACTAGTGAAAAGTCAGAATTTCTTTCTATTGTTTCTACATTTATTCATCATCTAAAATTAACTGAATGTTAACAGCAAGCTGGAGACAGAACTGATAGAATAAGTTACCAAACTGTAACAAAAGAAACCAATCAAAGTTATGGAAAACTGGAAATTATTGCAAAATTGCAAACTAAAGATGTTTTCAAATATTAGAATGAAAAAGGCAATTCATTGAGGAAAAAGACTAATACTATAAATCCTGCTTTAATCACTAAATAAAAGAAACATTGTTACTAAAAAAAGTCAGTTTTTGTGAATTTAGCTATTGGATTCCAGTATCAATCTCTTTAATGGCAATTAATTTTTCCTTTCTCTGTTCTTTTATATCTTATATTGACTTATTATATCATTTATCATATTCTGCCTTCTGTTCTTGCTTTCACTGCTGTCTTCCCAGCTATACTGTCATAATCTCAAAAGTAGGAGTCTTCTTATTTGGTTTTGTGACCAGCATTGACATAAAGGTGTTTGTGGCCCATATTAAGAGTCAAATAATTATTGCATTGAATCAGAAGCCTTGATCTCCATGTACTCTAAAGGTATGAAGAAAGCATGGAAATTTTCTAATTTCTAAAAAAAAGAGAATGATTTACCTGTTATAACATTGCAGGTTTCTCTGTTAATTTTCACTTTGTGCCCATCTAAAACTTTTCTTTCTTATCACTTCACAAGTTGATTTGTAGTCTACCAAAATTATTTTTAAAATGAGGCATTGTAGTAAAAGTAATAGACTGTCAGCTTTACATCTGTTTTAGTTTGCTAAATTCTGCCAAGCAATATACCAGGAATGGGTGGCTCTTACAATGGGGATTTATAACTTATCAGCTTAAGGTTCTGAGGCTGTGAAAGTGTCCAAATCAAGGCATCATAAGAAGATGTCGTTTTCCAGAGCTGCAGCTTGGGGTGATCAGTTACATGGCAGTGTCAGCTCATCTCTTCCCTTTCCCGGACCTCATTGCTTTCAGCTTCTGACTTCAGTGGCCTTCTTTCTGCTTCTGTGTTTCATTGATTTCAGCATCTGATTCTCAGGGACTTCTCTCTCAGCTTAGAAGCTTAGGAGTTTGTCTCCATATCCTTTTTTTTTTTTTGTATTTGTGGTTTCTTATTCCTCCATGCATAAAGGACTCCAGTTAGAGGTTTAAGACCCACCCTGGGTCATGAAATCTAATCAAAGGCCCTTAACTGAAGTAATTTAATCAAAAGGTCCCACATACAGTAGGTTTACATACACATCCGGAGTCCACAAAAGCTTCAAACTGGCATAACATTTGTAAAATAGAGATAAATACAGGATACATAAGGCAAAATTAGTGGAACTCTTTATTAAATCACTACCTGAATATAATTTCTGTAGTAAAGGATCATTTTTAAAAAGTAAAACAGCATCTGTGAAGGAAGAATTTTTTTTTCATTTTTCTGACAATTATGTGAAGAATGAAAAAATATAGTAGTTTTAAACTGTAAGAACCAAAGCCTGATGAAGGGGATTAAGTTAGAGAGACTATTCAAGGAACTGAAAGAAAAAGACAAATGATCTATAAGAGGAATACATTCTGATGGAAAATAAAATATAACAAAAGAATAGAATTCTGATTTATTGAGGAATAGGATTCTGAATATGATGAATAGGATTCTGCAATAAAAGTAAGGCCAATTGATTAAAAAAGAAAAAGATACAGTTTAGAAAAGAAAGTAGAAGGAAGAAAGAATAAAAGCAAAATATCCAAGATTTTTAAGGAATGGGTAATCATATTCTCTTGGCTTTATAACCATATAGATGAAGAAAGAAGGGGCTGAATAAAATTTAATTATACAAGAAAATACCAGATTTTATATTGTAGAGCATGTCATAAACCACAAGATAGATTGAGCTATTGGGAAAAAAATGCTAAATAGCTAGACACTTATTGATGGTTATAAAAATTAGTTAGGAGCAAAGCTATATAATTACCTTGGAAGAAATATTAAGATAAGAGCCCAAATATGAGTTTCCAGAGATGAGTCACTCTTATTTTACCAGAATTTTCAAAAGGGTCCATTTGATTGTATAAAATTTCTACCTTGGATCTACCTTTTTAACAAAGTAATGGGACCAGCTAACTATCCTCTCAAACCAATATTTATTTAAATGACCAAATTTGTTGCTCATTTCACTAGTTACGTGCTATTTGTTCATTTGCCAATTAAGGATTCCATAAATAGAAATGCATCAAGGACTTTATATTATTTTTTAATTAAATAGCTTTTACTACCTTTTTGTTGTGAGGGATCTCATCTGTGACGCTACACAGTATCATGATGTATGTTTTTCTCAGCTTTCAAATTTCAAATGTTGATATATATTCTTTGTGTTTGACATCTTCATCTTGAACTGTATATTTTGGATTCAAACCCACTGCCTATACATATGTTTTGTTTTTGTTTCCTAGGCTGCTTAAGTAAATGCCATGCAATGAGTTGTCTTAAACAATGGGAATTTCTTTGCTCACAGTTTTGAGGCCAGGAAAATATCCAAATCAAAGCATCATCAAGACGATAGTTTCTTCCCAAAGACTGGCTGCTGGTGATCCTTGGCTTTTCTGTCAATGGCAAAGCTCATGGCAGTGTCTTCAGGCCTCATTTCTCTAACAAGTTCACTGATTTCAGCTCCTTGCTTCTTTGGTTTTCTCTATGTGTGTCTGTATTTCATTCTTTTATAAAGCGCTCTAGCAATAAGATTAAGACCCCTTCTGATTGAGGTGATTCACATTTTAACTGAACTAGCTGAATAAAAGATCTTACATAAAAGGTGTTCACACCCATAGGAATGGATTAAATTTAAGAACATGCAATTCTTAAATTGGTACATACAGTTCCAAATCATCACATATCTAATGAGGTTTTTAGTTGCAAGAAATAGAGTCCACTTTAGACAGCTGAAAGAAAAACAAATCTACTAAAATGTATTAGGTGTTTGCCAACATATCCTTGGTCTTCAAAGCTAGGCTTGGAGGCAATATAGCCTGAAGGTGAGTGTTGGGGTTTGAATCAAGTCCCTCACAAAAGGTGTGTTCAGGTCCCAATACCTGGTGCTGTAGACCTCATTTGTGAATGGGACCCTTGAAGATGTTATTAGTTAAAGTGTGTCCAAACTGAATGAAGGTAGGCCTTAATCTAATATGGTTGAAGTCCTTATAAGAAAAGGAAATTGGAAATGGAAGGAGAAGCCTGGGTAGCAAACAGAAACTGGAAGTCAGTGGAGCCCAGAAGAGAAAAAGAAGACTCCTCTATGGAAGAAACAAAAGATCATTTATAATACCACCAAAGAATGCTTCATAAGCATTGTAGGTAGCATGGTAAGGACTTCCAAAATTCCACTTCTCCAAAAGGCAATAGAAACAACTGGCAAAAATTGTCAAATTTGAATTTTTTGGAACTTTTTCCCTTTCCAGCTCTCTCTCTATCATCTTCACCAGAACAAACAAGTTTGCCCTCTTCACAAGCAGCCATAGGTCACTATGTGAGTGTGTGTTTGTGTGTTGACTGATCACAATTCTTGAATTCAATTTCCCCAATTTCAAGGAATAGTGGCAACAGAATATCGATATGTTGAAGCTTTGCACAAGACAGTTTGCAAGAAAACTCACAAAATTCACCACATTTGAAAGTATTCCAAAAGGAATGAACCCTACTCAATCAATTTGAAAATATTTTTACATGGAATTTTTTGTATATAAAAGACAATTTAGGATAGTAGGATAATTGCAAATCTAAAGGGCTAAAATAAGGGTAAGAGCCAAAGTTAATTTTAAGATGGTAAATATTTGGTATATTCTAATTCTTAGGAGTTTAGGTATGCAATTATATGACCTTCAACTGTACATTTAAAATTTTAATGTTAATCTCTGAAAAACATTAATTTATTTTCTTTATGCTATTAATTGAGTAATAAACATATTTTGTTATATAAATTGAGTAGCATTATCTATTCATTAACTCATTCATTTGACATGATTTATGAAACACCTATTAAGTGTAAATATTACACTAGAATTCTGATATAACAAATTCCTGTCCATCTGTACCAATGTAAATATAGTTTAGTGAAAAGTATAACTACATTTTAGAATTCATGATAAATTTAAGTTATATGCATAAATATAAACCTCATTGATCAAGAAGACCATTGTGATTTGTTCCAAAATTTTTTGATATTGTGTTTTCTAACTTGCTGTCTTCCATTGTGTAGCCTTTTGACTTCTGACCATATTAAAGCAAACTGTAGACTCAGATAAACTAATGATAAAGATATCCATAAGACTTTTCTGTATTTTCTTTGATTTTCTTAACAGACCCATTAAATTAGTGTCAGCTTGCCTGGATTTAGTTTGTTAATATTCTCAAAAAATATTCCAAAGCCTTATCTGAAATGCACTTGCTTTTGACATTACTTTGATATTGACTATAATTTATTGACTCTCCAGGTACCTGAATAAGTGACTTTTATTAAGAGTATTCATTTATTTATGTTTGAAGGTAGCATTTACTACTTCAAAATTCTATATTCTCAAATTCTGTAATCTAAATTCTAAACACATTTGGAAAACATGGATGTGTTTATCTTTGTAAATTTACCAGTTTATAATATAAATTTTATAAGGTAAATAAAATATTTAAGAAAAAATTCATTAAATAAAGGAAAAGTAGTCTATTTTGAAGAAATAACCTGGACTAACTTTAACTGATAACAAATCTTTTCCAACAAATATTTAAAAAATAACTACATATAAAATAAATGATTAAATAAGTAAGTTGTATATATCATTGGAGTACCTTTTATTTTTCCTCAAACTGAAAACAGGGAGGCCAGAAAGTACTTGCTCAAAGAGAGCAGAATGTGCATTATATTGTGTCTGTTTTTAATGAGACACCCCTTTTCAATATTTCTTGCATAAATTCTCTGTTCTGAACAATAAAAACAAATTGAATATGTAATGAAAGAGTGAGATAAAATGAGATCATACAAAGAAATTCATTTATATACTACTTCTATTTTACTTTACAAAATAAATAATGTTAACTAAAGCCCACTTTCTCAATTTTTTAGGGATTGTAAAAGGAAATTAGATACCCCAAATTAAGATGTATATTTTCACTTTCTTATTGGGACATATAACACTCAGAAAAGTACAAAATACAGAAAAGTACTGCTAATTAATTATTGAAATCAAACATCCGGGTGAAAAACTAGAACACTGTCAACACCAACTTCATTGACTCTTTCTGATCACAAACCCTCTCCCGCCATCCTGAAAGTAACCACGTTCTGAATTTCATAGCAATCACTTGTTTTTCTTCACAGTTTTGTTACCTAAATATGCATACATAAGTCTTATATTCTTGTATTGCTTATTTTTGAGTAAATATATGGAGTTAAATATTATATTTTCTAATATGTTGCATAATTTTATATTTGTGAACCAGCCAATTTGTTGCATGAGGCTGTAGCTTGTACAGTTTATATTTTTGTTGTGGCAGAGTACTACACTTTATGAATATACAACAATTTACTAATTCCTATGATTGATGAATATTTGGTTAGTTTCCTATTTTGACATTTAGGGAGAATGCTGCTATGATCATTCCTGAACATATCACCAAGTGCGAAAACATACACATTTTTGTGGTGCACATACCTAGAAATATCATAGAAAGTGCAAGTCTTCAACTTTCTAGGTACTGCCAAACTATCTCCTAAAATGGTTATACTAATTTCTCCCCATCCATTCCTGGCAGTGTTTGAGAGACCCCATTCTTCCACACCCTCAATAAAACTTGGTATTTTCAAGGCTTTTCATCACAGCTGATCAGCTTGTGATAAGTGTTATGCATATTGGTCATTTTTCTTTCTTCTTTGTTAAACATCTCCTTCAGGATGTAGCTGAATTTTTTAGACTTTGTTATTGGCTTTTATTTGTAGTCTTCAGAGTCTGGAAGGAGTTATTTTTTGTTTGTTTGTTTGTTTGTTTTGAGTATATGTGCTGTGAATTTCTTGTTATCCTTTATTACTAGTTAATATATTTATTTTAATTGAGGTCCTTTGATGAATAAACATTTTTATGTTAATAAAGTCAAATATGTTTCCTTTTCTTTTTCTCTATGGTTACTTTGTTATTTAAACATTTTTTCCCTTTACTAAGTTCATGAAGATTTCCCCTTATATTTTCTTTTAAAAGCTTTATTATTTCATCTTTCACTTTTAACCCATATGTAAGGGAGAGAAAGGGGTCTGTAGTGGTTTGACATGGTATAAACCCCAGAAAAACATGTTCTCAAACGTAATCCACTCCTATGGCTGTGAATACATTTTAAGTAGGACCTTTGGATGAAGTTACTTCAGTTAGGAAGGTGTGGTCCACCTCAATCAGAATGGTTCTTAATACTGATACCAGAGTCCTTTATAAGCAGAGAAATATTCAAACACAAGGAGAGAGAAAAACCATAGAAATCAAGAGGCTGGACATCTGTGGAACCCAGAAAAGAGGGGAGAGACAAGGAGATGCTGCTTTGCCATGTGACAGAGGAGTCAACGATTGACAGTAGTTGGCCCCGAAACACCTTAGTCTTCAGGGAAAAAGCATTACCTTGATGATGCCTTGATTTGGGCTTTCTTTGAGCCTCAAAACCATAAAATAATAAATTCCCATTGTTTAAGCGAACCCATCTCATGGTATTTGCTTGAGCAGCCTGAAAAACTGAAACAGATTTTGGTATCAGGAGTGGGGAGCTTCTGCTGCAAATACCAAAAATGTAGAAATGGTTTTGGAATAGGGTGATGAGTAGAGGCTGAAAGATTTGTGAGGTGCTTGATAGAAAAATCCTAGTTTGCCTTGAAGAGACTGTTGGTAGAAATATGAATGCTAAAGGTACTTCCCATGAGGCCTTAGAAGGAAATGATGAAGGTGTTATTGGAAACAGTAAGAGAGATGATCAGTTTTAAAGTGGCAGAGAACTTGGAGAAATTCAGTTCTGATATTGAGTTGAAGACAGACTTTGAAAGTGATGAACTTCGATATTTAGCTGAGGAGATACATAAGCTAAATGTGGAAAACGCAGCCTAGTTTCTCCTTGAAGTTTATAGTGAAAAGTGAGAGGAGTTTCTGGAAATTGAATCCTCAGAGAATAGTGATCCATGTGAGGATTTAACTGAAAATTAACCAGTCAGCCATTTTAGTGCAAGTTGTGATTAGAAATGCAGTTATCCAGGAAGGGTCTGTGAAAAGTTCTTGTGACTGATGGTTTGTATCCCTGTGAACTGCACATGACACCTACCAATTTTTTTTTTTTTTTTTTGTGAGTCCTGTATGAAAGGAATCATTGCCAGACTGGACTAAAAGGGATAGAGAAGGGGCAATTTCCATCTCTACTTGAGCCAGTCAGCTTCTCCTGGGAAATTCATCAAAAATCTTCACTGCAGTTCCCAGTTTGCAGCTTGTACTGTGGAATTTGGACTTGTCCATCCCCACAGTCACATGAACCAATTCCTTTTTTAAAAACTCACAATATTTAAAAAATATATATGTAATTCCAAGGTTCTCCTAGAGAAGTCTTACTAATACAGGGCCCAATTTAAGTAATTTTTTCCAAATAGATAACCAATTTCTTAACACAATTGAAAAGATCTTTATTGCCCATCTATTTAACCATGCCAATTGCATCATAATTAAATAGCTATATAAGCATGAGTCTGTCTCTGGGCTTGTTGGTCTGCTACATTTGTATATTTGTCCATTCTTGAGTTAATCATGTAATGCCTTAATTACTAAAATTTTTATAATCAATTTTATTAATATGTAGAGCAGCTCATTTTCACACACATACACACACATTGGAACTTTAATTGAAATGTATACAATCCATTACACAATTTGAGATTTGACAACTTGACAACATTGAGTGTTACAATTCATTAAAATGTATGTATCCTCATTTATTTAGCTCTTTTAAAAAAATCCTCTCAGCAATGTTTTATTGCTTTCTATTTATCCATCAGTTCTGAATGTTTTAATGCTATTATTGTTTCCTTTTTAAAAAATTGTTTTTACTGATTGTTGTTTTTATATGAAATACATTTGCAAAATATATACTGATTTTTACATTATTTTAATAATTCTCTAAATTTATCTCTAGAGTCTTTGGGTTTTCTACAAACTCAGTCTTTTTTTTTTTTTTTTTCAGACTTAGAGTATTAATGTTTGTTTATTTTTTTTAAATATAAAAGCCCATACATTTTTCCATGAGTCTTGTCCCTATGTGAAGTTTACATAGTCATTGCCTGAAAATATTTCCATTTTTCTTCTTTATTTTTTCCAAACCATATACCATCAATTATTTTCTTCCTTCTCAAAACCTCTAGGTTTTATTTCATTTTTCCATTACTGCTACCTAAGAATTCATTACAAGGTTGCATTAAGTGGAGACCATGGGATTCTTGATCTTTCTCAATTAAAAGGAAAAGCTATTTGTGTTACAACTTTAAATATAATGTATGGTGTAAATTTTAAATATATTTAATGTTAAGAAGTTGATTATTTTTATTTGCTGATTATTTTTGTCATGAAAAGATACTAAATACAATCAAATGTTTCTTCCAAGAATGTGAACAATATGATCACATATTTGTGCCCCTTTAATCTGCTAATATGGAGAATTATATTGATTAATTTCCTAAAGTTAAAACAATTTTGCATTCCCTGGATAAATTCTTGTGGGTCACAATGTAATATATATATGTATATAAACACCAAATTTAATTTGCTATTGGGTTTAGGATTTTTACATCTGTGTTTATTAAGGAAATTCACTGGTCCTTTTCCTTTTTCTTTTTGACCTTGTTTGGAGTTTATTATCAAAGTTATCTAAGTATTCTAAAAGGATTGGGGAACTGAATGATATTGAGGTTTCCTTTTACCTCCAGAAGTGTTTTCTTTTATTTTAATTATGTCACTTCTATATAATGAGACTTTTTATTTCCTCACTACCTTAAAAAGTTTCTCCTTAGCTTTGGTTTACAGCAATTTGAATATCATGTATCTAGATGTGGCTTACTTGCTTGTTGGTTAGGTGGTCTTACCCTGCTTGGAGCTCTCTGAATTTGTTGGATCTGGATTTTTTTTTTATTATTTTTGGAAATATCTCAGTTATCTCTTCAAAATGTTTCTCTGCACTCTATCTCCCTCTTTGCCTTCTGGGATTCTGATTACATGTATAATAGACCAGTTTGATATTATTCCACAGTTCATGGATATTCACTTCTATTTTTTTTAACATTTTTTTAACTTTATTTTGTACATTTAATAATTGAAAATATAAACAATTAAAAACTAAAAAGTAAACACAGATGAATAAATATATACATTTCTCAATTAAATGTAATGGTTACTATGAACCAAATATATTGTGTAATATAGTTTGATTCAAAAAAATTTATATGTATTCACTTCTATTTTTGTGTGTGTGCCCACTATTTTCCTCTTGGACTTTCACATTTATGTATTTCCTTGAGTTTAGTGAAGGAATTTCTCACCTGTCATACCATGGGTTTTTTTTCATTTGACTACAATGTTATATTGTATTATGTCAGAAAATGTCTTTGTTTATAGGAAATACACAGAAAAGTATTCAGAGATGGCAAGCATTATATTAGCAATAGATCCTCAAATAATTCAGGGAAAAATAATAGTGTTGATTAGTAATTTTTCCCTAAGTTGAAATTGTTACAAAGCATTTAAATATGTGTTGAAATGTGCAGATAGAGGCCGAGCCAAAGGGGTGAAATGACTACTTATTAACTGTATCCATATCGGACAGAGAGTCCCCTGATCCCAGTTTCTCTTCTTGTCTTATTCTTTCTTTCTCATCTGCGGCACCGTTTTCCTGACCAGCACCTGACCGGCAACATATGCTAAGCTGCTCAAAACAGATTTGTTATAAGCTTACAGTTTTGAGATTGTGAAAAATGTCCAAAGCAAGGCATCATCAAGGTGATGCTTTCTTACCAAAGACTGGTAATCCTGGGCTCCTCTACCATATGGCAAGGCTCATGGCAGCATCTATTGATCTATACCCTCTCTTCTAGATTTTTTTGCATTCAGCTTCTTGCTTCCGTAGCTTTTGCTCTCTTTCCCTTTGTATTCCATTTATAAAGAACTCCAGTAAGATGATTAAGATCCACACTGAGCCATGCCTTAACTGAAGTAATCTAATCAAAAGATCCTACATACAATAGGTTTATACTCACAGGAATGGATGGAAACCATCACAATCCATGCTTTCAACCTCAAAAAGATATGTTCTTTCCAAATGCAAAATGCATTAATTCCATCACAATATCCCCCAAATCTTAATTCAGTTCAGTAAGAATGCTATGTACAAAGTCTCGTCAAAATCAGTTATAGGCCTGGTCTGTCCTGGGGTCTGAGGACCTATGAAACTTAGAGAACAAGTTATCTACTTTCAATACACAGTGGAGGGAGAGTCAGGATAAAAATTCCATTATCATGAGGAAAAATTGGAAGGAATATAGGGGCCACAGTTCTCAAGCAATTCCAAAATCCTTCAGGGCATGCTTCATTAGATATGAAGGTCTGAGAGTCATCTATAGAATGAAGTCTTGTCCTCTAGATTTAATGGAGAGGCAGCCTCATCCTTACCAAGTGCTTGTGCAGCAGCCATGCTTTCCCCAAACACTGGGGAGAAAGTTACAACATCTTCAAGCTTTGGGATTATGGTCAGGATCTCAGCTCCACCTTCATCAAGCATCACATTGGTGGCCAGGCTCTCTGAAATCACCCAATGATACTTTTGACGCACATGGGTGGGTCTGCTTTCTTGGCTTCAGAAGATGCCTTTGGTCCAGACCTCAGTTTCTATGAGCCTGCCATTCAAATGATTTCTCATTTAATCTGTCCCTTTTCTGTCTCTTTTAGTCCAGTCTGGCAATGGTTCCTTTCATACATGTCTTGCAAAAACTTGTAGGTTTTTCATATTATACACAGGGTTCCAAACCATCAGATACAAGAACTTTCTAAAAATTCTTTCTGAATAACGGCCTTTCCAACCCTGAATTGCACTGAAATGGCTGACTGGTTCCATGTTCAGTTAAACCCTCATATGAAGTACTGTTTGATGGAGTTTCAATTAAAGGCCATGACTACTGATAGAAAAGAAGGTCACCTTGGAATGTAATAAACAAGTTCTGGAGTTTCATGCTAACAGGAGCTGGGTGGGGAAATATCCTGAGCTTTCCTGTGAATTACAGAAATGTAAAAGAGCTGAGTCATTGACCTTTAAGACTTGTTAATTTCAGTAAAATGTAACTGTCAAGTATCTATTGCCCTTGCACATGCTCACACGTATTTTCTTTGTTCTAAAGCCAAATAAAAGCCACACTTTATGAGGTGTCTGGGCTCTTCTCTCCAGTTCGGATGGAGAGTCCCCTGATCCCAGTTTTTCTTCTCTTTGTCTTATTCTTTCTTTCTCATCCGCGGCACCGTTTTCATGGACCCAGTTCCTGAACGTTAACACTGTTCTCTTGGGCCTTGTTTTCTTGATTCTAAGAATTTTCCAAACCATCAATTTTAGGTTTCTTTTTGCCTGGGTGTTCAGTTCTCAGATTATCCATTTCCTATCACATTTTACTATACGCTTCAAGGAGAAACCAGCCCACACTTTCCACATTTACTTTGGAGATCAATTCAGCTAAATATCCAAGCTAATCACTTTTAAATTCTGCCTTCTGTCTGAAATCAGAACGAATTTTGCCAAGTTTTCTGTCACCTTAAAACAAAGATCAACTTTCTTCCAATTTGCAATGACACATTCTTCATTTCTGTCTAAGACCTCATCAAAAGTATTTTTGTCATGAATATTTCTACAGTCTCTCCAAAATAATCTAGGCCTTTTCTGTTAATCACCTCACAATTCTTTTAACCTCTACTGATTACTCAATTAAAATGCCTTTTTAAAACATTTTTGGTATTTGCAGTAGCAGCCCTTCACTCCAGGTGCCAAAATCTGTTTTAGTTTGCTAGTCTGTTCAAAGCAGATACCATAAAATGGGTTGAATTTTAACAATGGGAATTTATTTTTACCGGTTTAGAGTTTTGAGGCTGAGAAAAGTGTCCAAATAAAGCCATCATCAAGGCCATGCTTTCCTCCTGTAGACCAGCTGCCAGGGATCCTAGGCTCCTTTTCCATATTGCAAGACTCATGGCAGTATCTGCTGGTCTCCCCATTCTCTTCTATGTTTCATTGCTTTCAACTTCTTGTTTCCATGACTTTCTCTCTCTGTGTTTGTATTCATCCTGTTTATAAGGGACTCCAATAAGAGGTTTAAGACCCAACCTGTGCCACACCTTAACTAAAGTAATCTTGTCAAAATATCCTGTTAAGAATAGATTTACACCCACAGGAATGGACTAGCTTTAAGAACATAATTTTTGGGGGTACATACAGTTCCAAACCTCCACATTAATATTGTTTTTCAGTTTTCAACCTACCTTTTAATATTCTGCTTTGTGATTCTTGGGCAAGGACTCTGGACACAATTCTGCTTGCCAGCTTTACCAATAAGGGGAATTAGAGAGAGTGACAAGCCTGGAGTAGGAAGAAGGGGCAGCTCTTTCCTATGTACTTTCTGTGGTCTTTGTATCCTTTCTGCTTGCAGGTCCTTTGAGCAGCAGAGTACCACCTCTTCACACTGGCAACAGCAGATCTTATCTTGTTGCAGTGATTCACCTTTCTTTCTCCAACATACACATATCCAGAAACTCCAGTACAAGTCTCGCTCCCTCTCCTCAATGGTCTGACTTTTAGCTCCATAAAAATGTTTATTCAAGTTTCTAAGTTTTCATTATTCCAACCTCTTCTCTATGGTTCCCTGAGTTCTTGGAATGGAAATTGCTTTTGCAGTTGCTACAGCAGAGATACTTTAGAGTTTCTCTCCACACCCCTTCCAGGTACTTACATAACAACTTTATTCCTTTATACTTTTATATTAAATTACTTCTCCATAAATATATGGTTAGTAAATCTTGTTTACATTTTCAGCTGTTTAGCATTACTAAAATATAATTTTGAATACCAGAAAAGAACCATTAAAAATTGTAGGTGAACATGACCCATCTTAAACATCAGGTGTACCTTTCCCTTTATATTTTCAACCATGTCAATGAAGTGCCTTTTGCCTGCACACCAACATTTTATCCTCAAGATTTTTAGGGCACACATAACTTTAGTTTTTAACTTTTAACAATTCCTTAATACAGTGTTTTTCACAGAGGATAAGTAGAAAAATAAAGACCTGAAACAACCTACTAACAAAGTTAAATTAGGTGAAATATTATGGATGCTTATCTTTTCAAGATTCAATGAATGCACAATATACAGTGGAAGAGTCATTATTTCATCTAGAGTATCTTTCACGTACCCTCCACAAGGCATAACAAAACACAAGGCAGTCATATAACTTTTATTTGACTAACCTTAGTAAAAGCACAGGAGAGAGACAATCTGCAAACATGCATAGGAAAACAATAAAATAAGTAGTAGCAGTTATTATATTTAAAAAGTTATGCCTGATAAAATGATTAAAATAATTTTAAATTAGAGTTGAGTTTTGGAAACTATTATTTCTATAAAAGAAGGTTAACAATAAATTAACAAAGGATTATCATACATAATCCCACCCAAGGCATGAGGTAAAGTAAAACCACTCTGGAAAAAGACTAGGCATGTTTAAGGAGCTCAAATAACAGTAAGTCATATAACTCAAGGATTTAATTTAATTTAGAGAAATAAGTTCTTCTAAATGAATTATTAGTGAGATGAACATTTTTTAATAGGGCATCCTTAAAATGAACTGAACAACTAGGGAAATAAATACATATGACTGTTTTAGTTATACTTAAATATTAGGGCATAAACTATTTTTCTCCCAATTGAATTTAATGATTAAGATAGTAATATTTATTAACCAAGGATGGAAAAAGGCAGCAGTAATATTTAATCCCTCTTATATTCAGGTATTATTTTTTATTTTCTTTAGTGAGGGGTTATATGCAATTGTTTAATATTTTTTTTATATAAACTTAAATGATAATGTTGGATAGAAGTGCTTTATCTCTTAGTTTCTACTCTTTTATTTTTTGTATGAGTTCTATATAATAAACTTTTAAAACATCATTTTCATACTTCTTTGGAACCGTGCATGGTTTCTGAATAGAACATTCACAACATTCTGAAAATATTCATTCTTAACATATTAATAAATCTTATCATGTTCCATCAGCATTCTTTACAGGTAATTTTTGACATATACAATTTAAAAAAGAGGCATACTTAATTGGATGTCAAAGGTTAATTACATATTAGGCAGTAACTTGAGTAGACTTGTTCTTGGGTCTTTAAATATATCCTGATTCAATATGTATTAAAAAGCAATTAAGTATATACTTGATTAATATGCAGAATGCCAAAACTACATTAGTGGATGTGATTATACATTTTTCTGTTCACATTAAATATATAGGCTAGACAGAGACTACTGAATATTTCTTGATTTTCCTAGGTATTTTTTAAAAATCTTTAGAGGATTCTATCTACTATGTGGTCATATAATGGTAGAACTGCAACTTTTTATGAAAAATTAAAATTCCTTTTGTTCAATATATTTATTTCACAACTATTTATATCCTTGAAGTAAATAAGATAGATACATGCATGAGAAAGGAGTCCACTGAATGGTCTGAACCAAGGGAAGACTTTATTCTATATGTACAGAATTCCACAGTGAAAGTTTGTTCCTTCAAGAGTAACTTAGTAGTGACTCTTCCTTCCTTTGCTTTTGTTTTTCTATAATGAGTATTTCATAGATATATATTTCCTATCACAGATTTATTTGTTGTCTTGCAAATTGCAAGTCTCAACATCCTTATTGAGTGAAAATATCCTTTAGGAAGGTGTATTAAGATACTTTGGGATGAAAATAAAATAAGAAAATTTGTCACTAGCAAATTTCTTTAAAAGAAAGTAAAATTATTCAACAAAACAAAACAACATAATGGAAGGAGACTTGGAATATCAGGAATGAAGATAGAATATTAGAAAAGATAAATGTACAGGTAAATATAATACACCTTTCTTCTCTACTTAAGCTTATATTTTTAGAATTATGTTTGACAGTTAAAAAGTTGAAAGCAAAAATATTGACACGATAGAATTTGATGTGCCTCTCAATGTACATAGAGGTGATATTTCAAATATTAAGGATAGGGTAAATTGATCTATATGGTGATAATATTTATACATTTCACTTAAACTAGTAAATGTTGATCCTAGTAGACTGTATAAGGTACACATGCATATTGCAATCCCTAGAGCACTCACTAAAAAGCTATATAAAGGTATATGATCAAAAGCACTATGCTAAATCAAAATGAAGCACAAAAGAAATGCTTACATAATCCACAGGAAGACAGGAAAGGGGAAACAATAAAAACAGGGAAAAACAAAAAATAAATAATAAAATAGCAGACAAATTTTAACATATGGGTAATTGAATTCTATGTAAATGGTTTTAACCAACCACAATAATTTCAAGTTGTAGGTATCCCGGAAACCTGTATTCTTAAAGTTAATCCATTCCTCTGTGTGTAAACCTGTTGTAAGTAGGACCCTTTAATTAGGTCACTTCAGTTAAGGTGTGGCCCAGTGTGGGTTTTAATCCTCTTAGTGGAGTCCTTTATAAACAGATGAATAAAGAGATAGAGAGAGAGATAGAAAATGATAGAGATAGATAAAGAAAGGCATTAAAGCAATAGACTGAAAGGAATTAAACCCAGAAGAGAAGGGAGAGACCAGCAGATGCCACCACATGTCTTGGCATGTGACAGAGGAGTCCAGGATCATTGGCAGCCAGTCTTCGGGAAGAAATAGCCTTGATGAGCCTTGATTTGAACTTTTTCCTCAGCCTCAATATTGTAACTTGTAAGCTAATTAATTCCTATTGTTAAAAAGCCAACCCATTTTATGGTATCTGCTTTAAGCAGCTTTAGCAAACTAGAATATCTACCAATTTAAAAGACCAAGATTGGCAGAATTAATTGAACACACACATAGTCTATGAAATACAATAAAATGATACATATAGGTTAAAGAAAGAATCTAAATGCTATACAAGTAAAACACTAATCAGAGCAAAGCTGTACATGCTATTTTAATATCAGATAAAGTAGATTTGAGAGCAAAGAAAATTATCCTAGAAAGGAAGGACTTTACTTAAGGATGAAAGAGTCAATTCACCAAGAAAACGTAACAATCTTAAATGGGTATGCACTATACAACAGATCTGCAATATCCAAGAAGCAAAACTAAGAGGCCTAAAAGGAGATTTAGTTCTGTTAGTCTGGATCCCTGCAGAAATAGCTCTGAGAGAAATTGAGGAGGGAGCAGAAGGGCTGGAGGGCTGTCAAACCACAATGGAAGTATAATCCCAAAATAAGGAAGGTACAGAAAGGAGGAAGGGAGAAAGAAGGTTAGATGTAAATATTTTAAGCTGCAGGGCATTTCTTAGGAATGTTCAGCAAGGCTATCAGGTAGTCCTTGAATCAATTTGTCCCACAGAGGAGTCCTGCCTCTCCCAGAAATGAGCCTCTCTTCCTATGCTTCACACTGTCAGTCATTGATTGGCATCAGCCTGTGAGAAGGAAAACTAAGTGATGGATTTTATAATGCAGGAACTGGGGTCCTGAGTTAAATATGCTCCCTTATAGTAGAGATCTGAAAAACACATCCTCAGGCTCATCACAATGGTCCATTTATATTTTAACTGAAGGAGAACTTTCATTATGTTAGGTAGCCAGGCTGGCATTCCTATGCTGTTTTGAAATATGTGTATTGATCCAATAAAATGCAAATTAGAATGGCAAATTTGACTAGGAACTCTATGTACATTTTCAGGATTTCTTCACAAGAAAATTTTGTATTAGTATCCAAGGAGAACATCAGAATGGATAGCTATACTATGGATTTGTTTGTTTGTATTCTACCTATCCTCTTTACTGTGCCCACTCAGCTTGCTGCTAAATTCCCTAGAAAATTGTATAGTAGACACACAGGCATTTCTTAAAATCTATGGAAAAGAAGGAAGGGGAAACTATTTGAAAGCTTTGCTCTCTAACTTATAGTGAGAGAACATTTTTGTTAAACATTTTTTCCTAAATTGAACTAAGGGAAGATTAATTTTTATTTTATTTTAAATTATGCAATCCAACATCTTTTCCAATTAATACTCACCTATTAGAATGCAACAACTTTAGAAATATCCTTTAAAAATAACACGATAATGTTAGAATATAATTTTATCATTCAATTACATGTTAATTACTAATTCATTTTAATTCAATCAAAATAATTGACCTTATTTTGAGTGCAATACTATTAAAAATTATTACTGACATATCCAATCAAATATTCTGCAATATCTAAGAAAAACTACCATTATTAAACACTAGTTCATTATTTTATTCCAAATATATATTTACATTTATAGCTCACACATATATTACAAGCATTTCATTTGAAAATCTGTGCTTTCCTTATTAAGGAATTAACCATAATTAGGGTACATATAAATTTTTCAGAGAACCAAAAAAGGAATTGAAGTTATCACATATTTTATAGTGAAAGCTTTCGTTACCATTTCTTATACAAAACACCATTTTCTATGTATTACGATATTCATAAATATAGTTAAACTAACCAAATTGGACAGATAAATGACCAGGAGTTACCACTTAGTGGTACAAAAAAGGATCCATGTTTTATACACAATTTGGTGTTAACTGAAGCTAGGAACACTTGACTTGAAACCAGAACATAAATTCATGTATATAAATATATATGTTTCACTTGATGAAGGATAATTCCTAGGTCCTTTTAATGAGAACTGGAAAAATTCTGGTTAAGAAGCTCAGCTCTGGATTTAAACTGCCTGCAGTTTATCTCCTTCATACACAGACTATGAACTATTTGTTAAGTTACTGGAGATTATAATACCTACATACTGACATACCTTGAAGATTAAATATCCAACAAAGTAAGTCACACAAATGTTTTGGTATCCCAGTGCATATAAATTATATTTACAACATACTGTAATCTATTAGGTGTTCAATCATCTTATGTCTAAAAATAAACAAAACATTGTGCATACTTTAATTTAAAAAATACTTTATAGCTAAAAAAAAACTATGCTATCATCTGAGCCTTCAGCAAGTCATAAACTTTTTGCCAGTGGAGGGTTTTTTCTCAGTGTTAATGGCTGCTGATTGATTAGAGTGGTAGTTGCTAAAGATGGGGTTGGCTGTGGCATTTTCTTAAAATAAGACAATAATGAAGTTTGCTGCATCAGTTGACACTTTCTTTCATGAAAGATTTATCAATAACATACAATGTTGTTTGATAGCATTTTACATACAGTAGAACTTTTTTCAAGATTGGATACTTACCTGGCAGGGGAAATACCATGATCATGAAGGTGGGTTTCCCAGGGTGAGGCTTATCCATTGCACTCCGGATGTGCTGACCCCTGCTATTTCCCCAAATGTGGGAAACTCAACTGCCTAATTTGTAGTAGTGGGGGACTGCGTTCGCGCTCTCCCCCGGGGGGGAAAAAAATGGAGTTAATTCTCTCAAACCGTACTACTGTCTTATCAACCAAGTTTATGTAATATTCTAAATTCTTGTTTTAATTTCAACAATATCATAGCATCTTCCCCAGGAGTAGATTCTATCTCAAAAACAAAAACAAAAACAAAAACACTTTATTTGCTCATCCATAAGACACAACTCCTCATCCATTAAAGTTTTATCATGATATTACAGCAATTCAGTCCCATTTCAGGCTCCACTTCTAATTCTAGTTCTCTTTGCTATTTCCACCACATCTGCAGTTACTTCCTCCACTGAAGTCTTAAACCCCTCAAAATCATCCATTAGGGTTGGAATCAGTGTCTTCCAAACTCCTGTTAATGTTGATATTTTGACCTCCTCCTATGAATCATAAATGTTCTTAATGGTATTTAGAATGGTGAGAACTTTCCAGAAGACTTTCAAGTTAATTTATCCAGATTCACCAGAGAAATCACTAACTATGGCAGGTATAGCTTTATGAAATGTATTTCTTAAATAATAGGACTTAAAGTTGAAATGACTCTTTGATCCAAGGGCTGCAGAAAGGATGTGTTAGCAGTTATGAAAACAACATTCATCTCATTGCACATCTCCATCAGAGCTCTCGGGTGACCAGGTGTATTATCAATGAGCAGTAATATTTTAAAAGAAATCTTTTTTTCTGATCATTAGGTCTCAGCAGTGGGCTTAAAATATTCAGTAAACCAGGTTGTAAACAGAAATGCTGTCATCCAGGCTTTGTTGTTCCATTTATAGAGCACAGGCAGAGTAGATTCAGCATAATTCTTAAGGACACTAGGATTTTCAGAGTGGTAAATGAGCATTTAACTTAAAGTCACTAGCTGCATTAGCCCTTAACTAGAGAGTCAACCTGTCCTTTGAAGTTTTGAAGCTAAGCATTAACTACTCTTCTCTAGCTATGGAAGTCTTAGATAGCATCTTCTTCTAATAGAAGATTATTTTGTCTACATTAAAAATCTATTGTTTAGTGTAGCTACCTTCATCAACTATGTTAGCTAGATCTTCTGGATAAATTGGCTGCAGCCTCTACATCAGCACTTACTGCTTCATCTTGCACTTTTATGTTATAAAGATGTCTCTTCCTTAAACCTTATGAACAATTCTCTGCTAGCTTACAACTTTTTTTCTGCAGCTTCCTCACCTCTCTCAGTCTTCATTGTGTTGAAAAGAGTTAGGGTCTTGCCCTGAATTAGACTTTAGCTTAAGGGAATATTGTGGCTTGTCTGATCTTCTATCCATACCACTAAAACTTTCTCCATATCAGCAATATATCTGTTTCACATTTTTATCATTCCTGTATTCACTGGAATAGCACTTTTAGTTTCCTCCAAGAACTTTCCCTTTGCATTCACAACTTGGCTAACTCTTTGATACAGGAGACCTAACTTTCCACCTATCTCAGCTTTTGACATTTCTACCTCTCTAAAATTAATCATTTCTAGCTTTTGATTTAAAATGAGAGATGTGAGACAATTCCTTTCACTTAAACACTTATAGGCCATTGTAGGGTTATTAATTGGCCAAATTTCAATATTATTGTGTCTCAGGGAATAGGGAGGCCCAAGGAGGAGAGAACAGCCAGTCAGAGGAGCAGTCAGAACACACACAACATTTATTACTTAAGTTCATTTTATATGGCCATGGTTCATAGCACCCCAAAACAATTACAATAATAACATCAAAGATCACTGGGCACAGATCACCATAACCTATATAATAATGATGAAAAAATTTTAAATATTGTGAGGATTTCCAAAATGTGACACAGTGACATGAAGTGAGTCTATACTGTTGGAATAATGGTGCTGCTAGACTTGCTTGACAAAGGGTTGCCACAAACCTTCAATCTGTGAAAAATGCAGTGTTTATCAGACACAGTAAAAGAAAGCACAATAAAACAAGGTATGCCTGTATAAGGTTGTTGCAAGGATTAAACAAAATATTCATAAGCAAAAGGATGAGATTTGAGAAAATACCTGAAATTTAATAAATAACTTCATTCAATTATAACACTTTTTAATGCATTTTAAACCCACAACATTTTTATATTATCCTAAATATGAATACCGTAATCAGATAAATTAAAGAGATAGATAGAAAATGATTAAAAACACTAAAAAATTTGGGACATAACACATATGCTCACCCCATTTAATATCATTTATTGCAATATTAGATCTTATTTTATAATAAATAATGTACTGGTAGAAGAATATCAATAACATGAAAGCAATGGTTTAGAGCTTTCATTGAGTTTATACCAATTTACTGCACTTTGATAGAAGCAGAACTTATAAGAAATGCCTAAATCTGATAATACTTTCATGTTGACTTTCATTATGCCATCACAGATGCCAGATGAATTCCCACAGGAAAAGCAGTATTGACTCCAAGAAACAATAAAATCCTCATATTTAACACATGGTGAAACTTCTGAAATCATGTTTGAACTAGGTTGATTTCTAGGTAGCCTCTTTACAACAATTTCATGAGAACTAACAGTAAGGAAAAACTGTCACCACTGGATTTTTTTTTCCTTTAAGCTGTAAAACTACATTGCCTGGAGAATTCTTTTAATTCTATAGAAAGGCTTAAGGAGGAAAGGCAATTCAACTAAAATGAGTAAAAAATGCAGAGGATAGAAAGTAAGGAAAAGATAGAATAAACACCAGGAATGTAAATCAGGAAGACAAGAAAAAAAATTAAATTTGTTTAAAAAGGTTTACTTTAGTATTTTGTAGTGAAAAGAAAAAAAATATGACAAAAACTCCCTAACTTCCAGAAGAGGCTTGTGGCAGTTTGAGATTATTTTATGGATCTCAAAAAGAGAAATAATAGATTTTTAAACTAATCTATTCCTGTGCATGTGATACCCTTTGATTGCATTAAATTTGGCAGAGGGTCCTTTGATTAGATTACTTTATAAGATCACTTTAGGGCTTTACATTGGACTATGTCAGTGGGGCATAATTCATGCTGAGCTTCTGCCCTCTTGCAAGGGCTAATAAAAATAGAGGCACAAAAAAAGAGACAGACACAGGAAAAGTAAACTACCATGTTTGATCCTGCCATGTGAGAGGAAAAACAACTGTTTCACCCACTGCTGAGCTCCAGGAAAGAGGTCCTGAGGATTGCATAAGCACGAAACCCCCAAGAGGCTGGGTCCATAGAGTAGTTCAAGGCTGAAGAGACAAGCTCTATGCCTGGTTGCCCTCAGCTGAACTCAAGCTTTAGCAGAGACCAGCAATCATCTTGCTTCAAAACATGGCAGCTGACTTTGGTTTGAAAGCACCTCTTACAGTGCCTCAATTTGGACTTTTCATGGCTTTGGAATGGTAAGCTTTTACCCCAAATAAATACCCTTTATGAAAGCCAACTCATTTCTGGTACTTTGCTTGGCAGCCCTTTGGCAAACTAAAACAGGTTGAATTATTTTATTTAATTTGATGAACTAGATGTATTTGATAAGATTATCCTCATTAGATCACCAGTTTTATAACAGAACTTGCTCTGCACTTGAAATTTTACTATGCCCACATAATAAAAAGTTATTTAGAACAACTTTCAGTATATTATAACCCTATTATAATTCTAGGGAAAGATATATTACTAATATATTTTGACAAAAATTTTATATCTAAACATTTAATTCCTTTGTACAGGGCAAGAATACATATACTATTTTCTGTAGCTTCCTGAAAATCCACTAAAATGACAGTAAAAGATACATGGCATATGTTCCTAATTGTTAGGAGGAAAGAGAGAAAATTGATGAAAACTGTCAAAATGTTTTTATTAATGGAAAACACGAATGTGACCCAGAATGTCAAAGGTTGAAACCTAAATCCCATGGAAAGCGATACTTATGAGAAGCAAAACAGTTTACAACACAGAATACTCAGAACACTAAGGAATTGTATGTTAGGGGTTCCTGGAAAGATCTGATGGAATAGTAGAATTAAAAATCAGATTCATGAATTTGAGTTTCATCTCTAACATGTACAAACATTTGTAATTCATCACCCCCATCCTTATAACAAGAAGCAGCTGAACAAACTGAAAACTTGACTTTATGTAGACTAATAAGGGAACTGCAGTTGCAGGGCAAATAGCAACCCTGAATTCTCGAGACATGAGCAAATCCAGAGAGTCACATCCAAGATCTGCTTACCTGGAACAGAAAAGGGCTGGAGCTGTAAACAGGCAGGAGCATTTATTTGGTAAGTTTGATGAATTGCTGCAGGCTAAGTGTGAACTAGTGTGAGGGTGAGAAAATCCTAGAAGTCACGGGGCATCACACTTTCATGGATTTTATGGATCCTGATGCTCCTGGTAGGGGAAAGGGAAAAACAATCATTTTGAAATATCATCAGAGCATTTCCCATAGCAAAGGCCTATTTTACTAGACAAAAGACTTTAGAAAAGTTTTATCTCACCTGGGGGGAGGGAATTTTTCTAACTATAGATACCTTTAGGCTTCCTGTCTCTTCCAAGGTGGGGGATGTGAAAAACAATTGTGAATGTAACAAACCATGAACACAGGCTCCCTAAACCATAGATTTAATTATACGATTATAGATAACTTCTCCCAACACACCTTTCCACCAGAAAACAGAGCTGCAGTATAATAACAGTGGGTTACAGCTGAAAGCCCTCCAAATTCAGACTCTAGCTGTAGAGGAGTGAAAAAGGAAACAAAAATACGACAGGAGAGAAAAAACAAGAAACTTAGAGAAATTTTAATCCTCTTGTACCTACAGCTACAGGAAACATTAAAAAAAACCCAACTCCTAAAAAGATTAACATAAAACCTCACAGTAAATGCCTATTTACCTCAAGTCTTATTATCAGATACATCATGCCTGACTTTCAAAAAAATATTACATGGCATTTGAAAAGGCAAGGAAGAAATATAAAGAGTCTGAAGAGGCAGAGCATGCATCAGAATAAGACTCAGATATGGCGTAGATTTGGAATGATCAGCTATGGAATTTAAAATAACTGATTAATATGTTAAAGAATAATGGAAAAGGTAAATAACATGCAAGAACAATTGAGTAATATAAGCAGGGATAAGGAAATCCTAAGAAATAATGAGAAAAAAATGTTAGAAATGCTAGACACCAAAAACACTGTAATAAAAATAAAGAATACTTTTCATGGACTCATCAGAATGAAGAAAATGGCCTAAGAAAGAATTAATAAACTTACAGATCTATCAGTATAATCTTCCCAAACTGAAAACCAAAGAGAAAAGGAATTTTTTTTAAAAAGATGTTATCCAAGAGATGTGGGAAAATTTCAAAACGTGTAACATAAGATTAATTGGAATACCAGAAGTCTATAAAAAATGGGATATAACAAATATTTAAGTAATAATGGCTAAGAATTTTCAAAATTAATGGCAGGCCTAAATCAAAGATCCAGGAAGCTCAGAGGGGATAAATACAAAAAAAATTTATACCTAGGCATATCATATTCAAATTTCAGAAAACCAAAGAGATGATATTGAGAGAATGCAGGGGAAATAAAATGCCCAGAAGACAAAGTAAAAGGATTATAGTTGACTTATCATCAAAAACTTTGCAAGCAATAAAAGAGTGGAGAGAAATATTTATTTTATTAAATGGGAAAAAAAAAAAACAACCCTGAAATAATATGTAAGAAAAATTATTTTTCAAATGTGAAGGAAAAATAATTTCCCAAAAACAGAGGTAATATTTATTAACAGCAGACCTACCCTGAAAGATGTGCTTAACAAAGTTTTTTCAGTGAAAAGGAAAATGATATAGATAAGAAACTAGGATTTATCTATCTATCTATCTATCTATCTATCTATCTATCTATCTATCTATCATCTATCTATCATCTATCTATCTATCAGACATTGTTGGAGAAGGAATAAATGAAGATAAAATCTTTCATATTTCTTGTTCTTAATCTAAATATAGCTATTTGTTTCAAGTAATATAGTATCAATGTACTAGATGATTACAGATAGATATTAATAACATAAGTGAAAGCAAGATCAAAAGTTATGGGGTGGTATTGGGAATAGTCTGTTATAAGGTACCAGCACTACATATGCAGTGGTATAGTGTTATTTAAAGTGGAAATGGATTAGTAAAAATATATATTGCAATGTCTAAGGTCACCACCATAAAAATTAAACGTAGAAATTTAATTTATGTGGTAAGAGAGGAAATAAACTGGAATCATGTACAATGCACCATTAAAATGAGACAATATAGAAAGAGTGGAAAGAAACAAATAACAAGTGCAACAAATGAACAAAATTTACAAAGTGGTAGTTCTAATTACCTTAAATGTGAATAGCCTAAATACACCAATTAAGAAACAGAAATTGTCAGAGTGGGTTAAAAAAACAACAATTCTGTTTTCTGTAAGAACTCACATTAAATATAAAGACTCAGATAAGTTTAATGTAAAAGGAAGCTGTCTTAGTTTGCCACAGGGCTACTGGTATAAAGTACCAGAAGTGGCTTGACTTCTATAATAGGAAATTTATTAGGGATAAAGTTTATGGATCCAATGTCCAAATCAAAGCACCATCAGAGATGCTTTCTCACCAAAGTTAACTACTGGTGATCCTGGTGTCCTGCCACATGGTGAAGCAAGATGGCAGCCAATCTCTGCCAAGGTCACTGCCTTCCTTTCAAAGTTCACTTTCTCCCAGAGTTCAACTATGGGCAATAAGGCATATGGCTTATCTCTTCTGGGCATCCTTTCCCAGCCTCTACTGCTCCACTTTTTCCCTAAGTCCAGCAGTGTGTGATTAGACATATGGCTTGTCTCTTCAGCCTTGAGCTGCTCTGTGGGCTGATCCTCTTGGGGGCTTTGTACTTCCGCTTCAGCTTCTAGGGATCCTGGAGTCCTCTCTCACACATGGCCAGGTCAAAATGTCAGAGTTCCCTTTTCTGTGTTTCTTCTTCCTCTCTGTGTCTCCATTTATATATGTCTGCAGTAAGAAGGTGGGATCCAACCTGTGTCATGCCTTACTGACATAGTCCAATCAAAAGCAATCCAATCAAGTGATCTAATCAAGTTCCTTTAACTGAATCTAATACAATCAAAAGATCACACACCCACAGGAATGGATTAGTTAAAAAAAATAATTTCCTTTTGGGATTCACCAAATTCAAAGATGGGTTCTTAGTTTGCCAGGGCTAATAAGACAAATACTAGGATGGTTTTACATGAACAACAGGAATTTATTGTATCACAATTTTGGAGCCCAGAAGTCCAATATCAAGGTATTACTAGGCCATATTTTCTCCCAGATTCTGTAGCATTCTGGTGATATTTTGCCAGCAGTCATTGGCATTCCTTGACTTATAGATGCATCTTTGCCTCTGTCAAATGGCAATCTCTCTCTGTCCTTCTCTGGCTTCTCCTTCTGGCTTTTACTGACTGACTACATCTGAAATTCCTCCAGTCATATGTAGTTAGGTCCATCCTGATTCAATTTAGCCTCACCTAAGAAGAATGGAAATACAAATAATAAAAATTTGAGGGGTACAGTGAAACAGTGCTGAGAGGGAATTTATACCATTAAATGCATATATTTGAAAAGAAGAAACATCTAAAATCAATAATCTAAGATCCAATTAGGAAATTAGAGAAAAAAGAGCAATTTAGCCTAAGGCAAGAAGTAGAAGTAAAATAATATAAGTCAGAGCGGATAGCAATGAAATTGAAATCAAGGAAACAACAGAGAAAATTAACAAAACCTAAAAGTGGTTTCTTGTAAAGATCAATAAAATTGATAAATCTCTAGCCAAGTGAAACAAGAGAAAAAAAGTGTGATGACACTAAATAACAATTCTGATATGCAAGAAAGTCCATAACTACTGATATCATGTATAAAAAAGATAAGAAGTTAATACTACGAGACAGCATATGACCACAAATTTAGATGAAATGATCAATTCCTTGAAAGACATGTTATCAAAATATCAAAGTGTAACTAGATACCCTTCAAAAAAAGAAGTTTCAGTTTCAGGTTCTGATGAGTTCTACCAAACTTCTAACATAAAAATGATAACTATTGGAGACAACAAGCAAGATGGGGCAGAGTAAGGAGCTCCAGGTAAACACCTCCAGTGCTACAGGGCAGTTAGTAATCACCCAGAGCTATCTAAAGCACCTGTTTGTGGGCTCCAGGAGACCAGAAAAGCATCCTGCAAAATCCTTGAAATAATGGAAAGAGGAGACTGCCCATCTGCAGAGAAGATTGTGAGTAGAGCACTCCACGCCGTGGAGGCTGGAGCCTATACTCCACTGGCAGTGCAAGCTGCCTTGGGAGCTATTCCGTGGTAAGAATTGAAAGCTCCATTTCCCCAAAACAGGGGAAGAAGAGATGGCTGGGCACCAACTTCAGCTATTGATTAATAAATTCAACTGGCTAAAGCATAATCCTAAGAAGAGCGAAAGTTTGAACCTGTCCAATCACAAAGAGGCCAGTAGCCACCATTGTAACTCTGCCCCTGGCATGAGGGGAAGTGGAGCTGACTGAAAATCACAGTGCTTCTTTCCATCCAGATCATATTGCAGCTTTTGCCTAAGCCCCAGGCCCACATCACGCAGGAAGGAAGCTGGGGGAACGTGTACCAACCTTTCTGGGTGACTGTAGATTATGCCACAGAGTCCAGTGCTCAGCCTTCTCTGGTGACACAAACTCCCTCAAGAGCTATTCTGTGGCTGGAGTTGGAAGCCTAATTTCCGAAACACAGAGGCAAAATAGACCGTTGGCCACTGACTGCAGCTACTGATTGGTAAATTCGGCTGGCTAAAGTATAATCCTAAGAACAGCTAAATTTTGAACCTGTCCAAGCTGAAAGAGGCTGGAAGCCACCATTCAGACTCCACTCCTGGCTTGAGGGGAAGCAAGGCTTATTTAAAATCACTGTGACAGTAGAGACCAGCTCCTTTCCACCCATTTCAGGCTGAAGCCTTAGCCCAGGCTTCAGCCCCACCTCTAGCAGGGAAGAAGCTGGCGACAGGACCTACACCAGCCTCTCCAAGTAACTGCAGGTACATTCAGCCAGCACAGCCTGAATAGACAGAAGTCCACCTGGGCAACTCTGGTTATTTTGGACCCGCACAGAATAGATTGCTGCCCAAAGCCACAACTCCATCCCTGACCCAGGCAGTGGAGGAAAGGGCCTGAAGCTTCATCAGTCTCTCTGGACAACTATATATGGTCTTGGTCTGCATGACTTGGATTATTATACATGGCTGTGGCTATGTCCCTACCCCTGGCAAAAGAGAAAGTTGGGAGAAGCTTCTTCATTCCCAAGAGCAACACATGCAGCTTGAGCCTCCACAGTTTATAGCACCAACTATATCCTTGGCTCCTTCTACACAGCCGGCAAGGGAGAAAGGGAAAGAAAGCCCTAAACTAAAGGGAGAAACTGCACCCAGAATAAATACATCTAGTAAGCCAGATGCCAAGACACCAACAAAAAATTACAATCCACGCCAAGAAACAGGAAGCCATGGCCCAGTTAAAGGAACAAGATAAGCCTCCAGATGACATAAAGGAGTTAAGACAGCTAGCCATAGATGTTCAAACATTATCTCCTTAATAAATTCAATGGGATGGCTAAAGAGATTAAGGATATTAAGAAGACATTGGATAAGCACAAAGAAGAATTTGAAAGCATACATAGAAAAATATCAGATCTTATGGAAATGAAAGGTACAGTAAATTAAATAAAAAATACACTGGAGTCATATAACAGCAGATCTGAGGAGGCAAAAGAAAGGATTGGTGAGCTTGAAGACATGGCCTCCAAAAGTGAACATACAAAAGAAAAAATGAAGAAAAGAATGGAAAAAAATTGAACAAGGTCTCAGGGAACTAAATGACAGCAAGATACATGCAAACATATGTGTTATGGGTGTCACAGAAGAAGAGAAGGGAAAAGGGGCAGAGGAATATTTGAAAAAATAATGGTAGAAAATTTCCCAACCCTATTGAAGGGCATACATATCTATGTCCAAGAAGAACAACATACTCCCATCCAAATGAATCTGAGTAGACCAACCCAGAGATATATAGTTAGAATTTCAAATACCAAAGACAAAGAGAGAATTCTGAGAGCAGCAAGAGACAAGCAATGCATAACATATAAGGGATACCCAATAAGATTAAGGGCTTATTTCTCATCAGAAACCATGAAGACAAGAAGGCAGTGGTATGATATTTTTAAGATACTGCAAGATAAAAACTTCCATCCAAGAATCTTATATATGGTAGGACTTTCTTTCAAAATATGAGGGTTAGTTTAGAATACTCACAGATAAACAGAAACTCAAAGAGTTTATAACAAAGAAACTGGCCTTGCAAGAAATGCTAAAGGGTGTGTTACAGTCTGAAAGGAAAAGACAGGAGACAGAAGCTTAGAGGAGAGTCTAGAAATGAAGATTATGTCAGTAAACGTAACTTAAGTGTCAAAAGAGTGGTGAAAATAAAATATGACAGATAAAGCCCAAAGGTCAAAATGGGTGAAATTAGAACTGCCTTTACAGTAATAACATTGAATGTTAATGGATTAAACTCCTCAATCAAAAGACACAGAATGGTGGAATGGATAAGAAAATATGAGCAATCTATATACTGTCTGCAAGCGACTCATGTTAGAGCCAAGGATACCAATAGATTGAAGGTGAATGGCTGGAAAAAGATATTCCATGTGTGCAGCAACCAAAAAAAAAAAAAAAAAAAAAAAAAAAAAAAAAAAACAATGCTTATATCAGATGAAATAGACTTTAAAATACACTAGTAATCTGCATTCTAATGTGGAAGTCAGGAAAAAAATTCCATTTACAATAGCAACTAAAGAATCAAATATTTAGAAATAAACTTAACCAAGGATGTAAAGCACTTGTATTCAGCAAACTACAATGCATTGTTAAAAGAAATTTAAAAATACATGAATAATTATAAGACTATTCCATGCTCATGGATTCAAAGACTAAATACCATTAAGATGTCACGTACTCATATTGATATATAGAGTCAATGCAATCCTGATAGAAAATTCTACCAGCATTTTTTAAATAATGGGAAACATGATTATCAAACTTATTTGGAAGGATAAGGGATCCCAAATAGCCAGAAACATCCTAAAAATGAAAAGTGAAGTTGGAAGACTCCCACTTCCAGACTTTAAACCATATTACCTAGCTACAGAGGTAAATCCACATTGGCATAAAGATAGACATATAGACCAATGGAACTGAACTGATGGTTCAGAAACAGACCCTCACATCTATGGTCAAGTGATTTCTGACAAGCCTGTCAAACCCACCCACCTCAGGCAAACCAGTTCATACAATAAATGGTGCTGGGAGAACTGGATATCCATAGCCAAAAGAAAGAGGAAGGACCCCTATATCACACCTTATACAAAATTTAACTCAAAATGGGTCAAAGACCTAAATATAAAAGCAAGAACCATAAAGCTTCTAGAAGAAAATGTAGGAAAACACCTTCAAGATCTGTTGCTAGGTGATGGATTATTCAAGGTGATAAGAGGAGGGCTGAGAATGATTTAATGCATGTATAAGTTTTAATTAACTTTACTGTAAAGTGTAGAAATGTATAGAGTTGATGGTGACACATTATAGTGAGTAACAGCTGGTTTATAAATGGGAATGTGGTTGGAAGGAGTAGTCTGGGGATGTAAACATCAATTGAAAGAAGGCTAGAGAATAATCTAGGCACTGAATGGCACAATAAACTTAGAGGTGGGTGAGAATTGTGGTTGATGGTACAGATGCAAGAGTGTTCTTCTGTGAGCTAGAGCAGATGTACTTCACTATTGCAGGGTGTTGGGAATATGGAGAAGCATAAGGAAAAATACAGCTGGAGTGACCTATTGACTGTGGTTAATAGCAATACCGTAATATTCATGCACCTATTCCAAAGATGTACTGTGTTGATAATGGGGGATTATCGAAAAAATGTGCCAAATGTACCCTGTGAACCATAGTCGGTAGTAGGAGTCTGATGATATTATCTCATAATCAGTAACAAATGTTCCATCATGCTGTGATATGTTGATGAAGGGGTGTTGTATGGGAATTCTACACATGTGCATGATTGCTTTGTAAGTTCACAACTTCTGTAATAAAAATATATTTTAAAACATAAAAATAGTTTGGGTTGGGAAAAAATACACCAAATGTAAGATATGGACTATAGTTAGTAGTAAGATTTCAACGATATTCTTTCATAATTTGTAACAAATATCTCACAACAATGCAATGTGTTGGTGGTTGTTTGATATACGGGACTCTGTATGATGTTATTCATGTTTGTTTTGTAAATTCACAACTTTTACAATACGCTTATTGTTTATATATGTTCATGTATGAATAATATAAAAAATAATAATAAGGTGGGTTTGTGGGGAAACTCCACCAAATGTGAGATACTCTTAATATTTTGAGGATGCTCTTTCATAATTTGTTAAACATGATTCACAACAATGCAAGGTATTGGTGGTGGGGTGAGGTGTGAGAGCCCTCTATGTTGTTATGCATGTTTGTTTTGTAAGTTCTCAACTTTTACTATTTACTTATTGTTTATGTATGTTTATGTATGAGTGATATGCTTCAATAATTTTTTAAAAATGATAATTATTCTCCACAACCTTTCCCAGCAATTATAAGGAGAAGGAATACTTTTTAAAATCATTCTATGAAACTCTCATTCCCTTAATAGCAAAGTCAGACAAAGAAATTACAAGAAAGGAAAACCAAAGACTGATATCATTCATGAATATAGATGCTATTTTGAATGTTATATGGAAGTTTTTCAGGTAATGAGTTGCAAATGCAGCTAGCCAGACAGCCAAAAATGCATAAAACTACATCTTTATTAGATTAGTGGGGAGAAGGGAGAATGAGGGCAGTGGAAAGGGGAGAGAACATATCCTGGGCCCTCACCTTTATTGTAACCCAGAGGGGAGGAATGAGATTTTCCTCAGGATATTGGGGACTGGTAGCATTAAACTATGCAGTATGAAGGGAAGAAGTGGCAAGGTCATTTTTGGGGAAGCTGAGGGAGGCGCTTATCATCAAAACCATATGGAGGTACAAGCCTTGCTAGTTGTGGTTTATCCAGAGTAGGGCTGACTGCATTGATTGCTCAAAAGGGGAACTTATGACTAAGTCAAGCAAGATCATGAGGCACCAAGTAAAATTTACTTTATGCCATTATAGATGAAAAAATCAACAAAATATTAGCAGATTGAATCTAACAATGTTTACAAAGAATTATACACCTCAAAAAAGTGTAATTAATTCCATTAATGTTAGGCAGGTTCAACATTTTTAAATCAGTCAAATAATATACCATATCAAAAGGCTAAAAGAAGAAAAAAACTTATTATCATATCAGTTGATATAGAAAAAAACATTTTACAAAATCCAATACCCATTAATGATAAAAAAAAAAAAATACTCTCAACAAGCTAGAAACTTTCAAGAAGACAAGGAATATCTTTATAAGCTTTAGCTAACATGATAATTAATGGTGAGCAACTAGGTGGTTTTCCTTCTATTGGAAACAAGGCAAAAATGTCTTCTCTAACTACACTGATTAAGCATTGTACTGGAAGTCCTAGTAGTACATAAGAAAATAAAATGAAATAAAATATATAGAGAATGGAAAGGAAGAATTAAAATGATCTTTATTCACAGTTGACTTGATTGTCTATGAAGAAAATAGCAAATAATTGGGGAAAAAAATTCCCAGAGCTAATAAATGAGCATAGCAAGGTCTCAGGATACAGGATTTTAAATTAAATTGCTTTCCTACAAATGAACAATGGATATTTGGAATTTGAAAAAAAGTTACCATTTACAACAGCATCAAAAACTTGAATGCTTATTTATAAGTCTAACAAAATATGTACAGGATCTAGAGGTGGAAAACTATTCAACTCTGCTCAGAGAAATCAAAGAAAATCCAAATAAAAGGAGAAGTGAATCAATATTCTTAAGATGTCAGTTTTCCTAAGTTGAACACACAATCACCATCAAGCTCTTCTTTAGATAAATATCATCCAATTCTAAAATTTATATGGAAAGGCAAAAAACAAAACAAAACCAAACAAAAACCTAAACTAACCACCACAATCCAGAAGAAGAACCAACTTGGAGGACTCAACTACCTGATTTCTAGACTTATTGTAAAGCTACAGTAATAAGACAGCATAGTATTGGCAAAACTATAGACACATAGTTCAGTGGTATAGAAGAAAGAAATAGACACATACAAATACAGTCAACTTATCTTTAAAAATTAAGGGAAGTCAATAGAGAAAGAATAATCTTTTTAACAAATGGCACTAGAACAACTGGGTGGCTATATACAAAAAAATTTATGCCTAGACAAAGACTATACACATTTCACAAAAAATAACTAAAAATGGGTTATTAACTCTAAATGTAAAACAAACAAACAAACAAAAAAACTATGGAAGTTCGAGAACAAACCTAGATTTCTAGGGGACTTGGGTTTGTAAATGTATTTTTAGATACAACATTAAAAAAATTGAAAAAATTATGATTAATATTTTACGATTTCTAATCGAAAAAAGTTGACTGCATGTAAGAATAGAGGGATTATGTAAGCAGAGATGTGGAAACTCTAAAAAATTATCAAAAGAAAATGTTAGGAAATAAAAACGCTATAAGAGAAATGAACACATTTGACAGGCCAGGTGCTCAAGATTAAAAACAATGATTAGTCATATTGATAGAAGTTATCTTTTATATAATGTGATTAAAATGGCATTTTATCTGTGGTGTTCCTCTCAAAACATAAAGCCTAGAGTAATCTTAAGAAAAACATCAAACAAACCTCAACTGATGAACATTCTTCAAAATACATGACCAGTATTCTTCAAAGTTATTAAAGTCATCAAAACAAGGAAAGTGACTCAGCCAGAGTGGAAGGACAGCACCAAGGGCACATGCCCTCTCTCCCCTCCACCACTGACACATCCTTCTCCTGCTACTATGGGTGCTGAGTGTTTGCTCAAACAGTATCTCTTGTGAAGTGGCAGCTAAGGAGACTCTGGCTCTCGCCATGGCCCACAAAGAGCATTCATCTTTTGATGGACACTTAGGTTGTTTCCATCTTTTAGCAATTGTGAAGAACGCCACTATGAACACCAGAGTGCAAATATCTGTTCACATCCATGCTTTCAGTTCTTCTGAATATATTTCTAGTAGCATAATTGTCAGAACATATGGCAGTTCTATACTTAGTTTCCTGAGGATCCTCCTAACTGTCTTCCACAGAGACTGTGCCATTTTACACTCATACCAACAGTGAAGGAGTGTTCCTATTTCTCCACATCTTCTCCAGCACTTGTAGTTTTCTGTTGTGTTTTTTTAAATTTAATGATGGCCATTCTGTATGCTGTGAGATGCTATCTCATTATAGTTTTGATCTGCGTTTTCCTAATAAGTAGTGATGTTGAACATTTTTTCATGTGTCTTACAGTCATTTGGGAAAAATGTCTATTCAATCATGTTGCCCACTTTTTAAATTTTTTTTTTGCTTGTTTTTTTGTTATCTCTTTATATAACATGGAGATCAATCCCTTATCAGACATATAGTTTCTGAAGATGTTTTTCCATTAAGTTGTCTGTCTTTTCACCTTCTTACCACACTTGTTTGTTTAATTTTGAGTCCTAGTTATCTATTCTTTGTTGCTCATGCTTTAGTTGTAATGTCCAAGAAACCACCAACTAGTACAAGATCTTGAAGATGTTTCTCTACATTTTCTTCCAGTTTTATGGTTCTAATTTTCATATTTAGGTTCTTGATCCATTTTGAATTAATTTTTGTTGAGGTGTGAGATAAAGATCCTCTGTATTTTGGATATGGATATAGCTTTTCAAACTCCATTTGTTGAATAGGCTGTTCTGACCCAGCTGAGTGAGTTTGATAGCCTTTTCAAAAATCACTTAACCATAGATGTGAAAGTCTATTTCCAAACTCTATTCAATTGCATTTGTCAATCTCTCTATCTTTATGCCAGTACCAAGTTCTTTTTACCACTGCAACTAGATAATATGCTTTAAAGTCTGAAAGTGAGAGTCCTCCAACTTTATTCTTCTTAAGACATTTTTGGCTATTTGGGGACACTTACCCTTCAAGACAAATTTGATAATTGGCTTTTCCAATTCTACAAAGAAGGATATTGGAATTTTTATAGGGATTGTGTTAAATCTGTATATTTGTTTGGGTAGAATTGATGTCTTGTTGATATTTACTTTTCCAACCCATGAACACAGAATATCCTTCCATTTATTTAGGCCATCTTTGGATACTTTTAGCAATGTTTAATAGTTTTCTGAAAACAGGTTCTTTATGTCCTTTGTTAAATTTATTCCTAAATATTTGAATCTTTTTGACACTATTGTAAATGGAATTTTTTTCTGACTTGCTCCTCAGATTGCCCATTAGTAGTGTGTAGAAACACTACTGATTTTGGCATATTAACCTTCTATCCCACCACTTTGCTGAAATTGTCTATAAATTCTAATAGTTTTGTTATGGACTTTTTGTGATTTTCTAAGTATACGATCATATCATCAGAGATTAAGGAATGTTTTGCTTCTTTTCTATTCGGGTGCCTTATATTTATTTTTTCTTGATTAATTGCTCTAGCTAGAACTTCTAGCACCATATTGAATAACAATGGAGATAGTAGACATCCTTGTCTTATTCTCAATCTCAGTGGGAAAGCTTTCAGTATTTCTCCACTGAGTACAATGTTAGCTGTGGGTTTTTCATATATGCACTTTATCAATTTAAGAAAATTTCCTTCTATTCCTCTCTTTTAGAATGTTTTTATCAAGACGGGATGTTGTATCTTACCAAATGCCTTTTCTTCATCTATTGAAATGATCATGTAATTTTTCTTCTTAAATTTATTAATGTGGTATATTACACTGATTGAATTTCTTATGTTGAACTACACTTGCATACCTGGTATAAAGCCCACTTGATTGTGATGCATATTTTTAAATGTGTTTTTTGGATTCGGTTACCAAGTATTTTATTGAGGATTTTTTCATCTATATTCATGAAAGAATCTGGTCTGCAATTTTCTTTTATTGTAATATCTTTATTTGGCTTTGGTATTAAGATGATGTCAGCATCATAGAATGAGTTTGGTAACATTTCTTCCTTTCAATTTTTTGGAGCTGTTTGAGCAAGAGTGGTATTAGATCTTCTTTAAATGATAGGTAGAATATACCTATGAAATCATCTGATTCTGGGCTTTTCATTTTGGGGAGGTTTTTCATGACTGTTTCAATTTCTTTACTTGTAATTTGTTTGTTGAGGTCTTCTGTTTCTTTGAGTGTCAGTGTGATTTGTTCAAGTGTTTCCAGAAGTGTGTCCATTTCATCCGCATTGTCTCGTTTATTGGCATACAGTTGTTCATAGTATTCTCTTATCCTTTATTGTTGTTCCTGGGTAACAATAATAAAGAGAGTGATGGTCTAATGTGCCATCCAGTAATTCTGTTGACAGGAGAAGATACTTCCTTCTTCTTGGAGCTTAAAGGATCTCAACATCCCTGCATTACAGAAACTTTTTTGGAGAAGACTTTTCCTAATGACATTCTAATAGATTGTGAGGAAGAAGAGGAGGACAATGGCAAAGCCTATTGTGAACTTGCGACTGGACAAAATATGGGGAGAAATCTATACTCATGCAACAGCCTGGCTTATTAGTTGTAATGGTCCAAATGGGTTGTTATATACCTGCTAAAGTATGTAGGCTCACACTGATTGATAGTGTTTCCTAGACTTGGAGTATCAGATAGAATAATGTCAGGTGAAAGTAAATTTTTTTGGCGAGTTGAGTGATACTACCAGCATACTTATGCATGCAACAGCCATTCCCTGGTGCTTGTGGATGAATTAGGAAGAGGCACTGCAACATTTTATGGGACAGCAATAGCAAATATAGTTGTTAAAGAATTTGCTGAGAATATAAGGTATCATAGATTGTTTTCTACTCACTACCATTCATTATTAGTATAAGATTATTCTCAAAATGTTGCTGTACACCTAGGGCACGTGGCATGCATGGTAAAAAGTGAATGTGAAGACCCCAGCCAGGAGACTATTACCTTCCTCTATAATTTCATCAGGGGAGCTTACCCCAAAAGCTATGGCTTTAATGCTGCAGGTCTTGCTAGTCTTCCAGAGGAGGTTATTCAAAAGGAACACTGAATATCTAAATAATTTGAGATGATAACTCAGTCACTGTGATTATTTTAAGAAATTTGCCTGATTAGTGAAAAGTTAACTTTTTATGCTGATGCTGTTCATAATTTGATGACTTTGACTGAGGAATTATAGACTACATTGGAAACTTTGGGTTGACTTTTGACAAAGGTGGGAAATTCAGACAATATTATGATCTAATAAACTTTATTTTTTTAATGAAAAAAACGCTCAATAAATATTGATGATGGGAAGCGGTGAGTCTTAATAAGAAGGGTGAGAAACTGAAATCCAAAATACTGTTTTATTGATGTTCTATTATGACCTCAGATTAAATTGGGAAATATTGGCCCTTTTGGAAAATTTTCCCAAATATTACATATTACTTTTAAATGAAAGTGCAATGGAGGCCTTGGCATCTTTCTTTAAAAAAAAAAAAAAAAAAAAAAAAAAAAAACCTCAAACAAAAGGAAAACCATGAGTTGATAACCCCTCAGCATGGAACACTGCCCATTCCCCAGCCCAGTGGGGAACAGCCTTGTTCAAATCTGTGACCAAGTGGCCAATTGAGAGGGGAAAGGAGAGATTCCTCCCTGGGAAGAGGAAGGGAGAAGAGAAGGGCTGAATGTGGTTTCTTTTTGGCGAATATAACTAACATAGCTCACTGGTTAAGAAAAGCTAGTGGGGGCTTAAGGATTCATCACCATGGAAGGTTTTGCCAAGGGGCACCATTTGCTGGCCAGCTGGGAAAGTTAAGGAAGACAGACTTGTCTCTCCCGATTCTTTCCTAGGCACAGTAGTCTTGGTCGGGCCCCATTAGTTGCTCCCTGCCCCTGTTTAAACTACTTAAACAGGGCAATATTAAAATTTTAGAAAAAAAAAAACTAAAAATCAAAGAAGAGATGTAAGAGAAAACAACTAGGCAAAAGAGATCAACAGAGAAAAATCACCAATATAAACAGATGCCAAGGTATCAACCAAAGATAACAACCCATACTAAGGAACAGGAAGATATGGCTCAGCCAAAGGAACAAACCAAGAATCCAGATGAAACACAGGACTTAAGACAACTAATACACTTGATCTTAGCCAAAAGTCCGAGAACTGATAGGACAACTAATAAATGATGTTCATACAAACCACTGTAATCAATTTAAGAAGATGAAGGAAAATATGACTAAAGAGATAAAGAATATCAACATGACACTGTGTAAGCATAAATAACTCTTTGAAGGCATGCAAAAAGAAAAGTAACAGAACTTATGGGAATGAAAGACACAGTGGATGAGATAGAAAATACATTAGATGCATATAAAGCAGATTTGAAGTTAAAAGAACTAATAAGTGAATTCAAAGACAGAATATTTGAACATGAAAAGATAGAACAGAGAAAATAATGCAACAATTGAACAGATTCTCAAAGAACTGAATGTCTCAGGAACATGAAATGCACAAAGATACGTGTTATAGGTGTCCCAGAAGGAGAAGAAAATGGCAAAGGGGTAGAAAAAAATATTTGAGGAAATACTGATTGAAAATTTTCCAACCTTTATGAAATACATGAATAACAATATTCAAGAAGGACAACATACCCCAAACAGAATAAATCTGAATAGACCTACTTAGAGACATCTTCTATTTATATTCTCAAAGGCCAAAGATAAAGGGAGTATTTTGAGAGCAGCAAGAGAAAAGCAATGTACTATTTACAATGCAGCCTCAATAAGGCTAAGTGCTGATCTCTCATCAGAAACCATGGAAGTGAAAAGGCAGTAAGATATATTTAAAGTACTGAAAGAGTAAAGAGAAAAACTGCCCTCCAAGAATGCTTTATCTGGCAAAACTACCCTTCAGAAATAAAGTGAGTTTGAAATATTTACAGACAAACAAAATTGAGAGAGTATGCTTCCAAGAGACTGAATCTACAAGACATATTAAAGGGTGTGTTAAAGCCTGAAAGGAAAAGACAAGGATGAGAACCCTGGAAAAGAAGGTAGAAATGAAGTACATAGGTGAGAGAAACTGAAAGGTTTAAAAGGCATACAATAGTAAGATATGACAACAGAAAGCCAAAGTATTAAATAAACAAAGTAAGTAACACATTTATAGTAGTAACACTGAATGTTAATGGATTGAACTCCCCAATTAAAAGACATAGACTGATAGAATGGATTAAAAAAAAAACATAAGCCATCTATTTGTTGCCTACAAGAGACTCACTTTAGATGCAAGGATACAATCAGGCTGAAAGTTGCTGGAAAAAGATATTCCATGCTAATAGCAATCAAAAAAAGATATAACAGGGTTTAAATCCAAAACTATTATAAGAGATGAAGAAAGTTTCTATATATTAATAAAAGGGACAATTCACCAAGAAGAAATAACAGTAATAAAAGTGTATGCACTTAACATAAGTGTCCCAATACATGACACACAGGAAGAAATAGACTTCTCTACAATACTAGTTGTAGACATCAACATTACACTCTCAATATTAGATAGAAAATCTGGACAGAGAATAAATAAGGAAACTGAGAGGTTGAATAATATGATACATGAACTATATCTAATAGATATTTATGGAGCATTACACCCCAAAACAGCAGGATATACATTCTTCTCAAGTGCTCATGGATCTTTCTACAGGATAGATCTTATGCTGGGGCATGTCAGATTTCAATACACTTACAAACATTGCAATTATACAAAACACTTTTTCTCATCATAAAGTTGGAAATTCTAACAGGTGAAAAAATGGAAAACTCACAAATATATGGAGATAAAACAATACATTCTTAAATAATCAGTAGTTCAAAGAAGAAATTGCAAGAGAAATTGTTAAATACCTCAAGACAAATGAAAATAAGAACACTACATCTCAAAACGTATGGAATATAGCAAAGGCAGCGCTAAGAGGGAAATTTATAGACTTATAGCTTATATTAAAAATGAAGAAAGAGCTAAAATCAAAGACCTAACTACACATCTGGAGGAATGGGTAAAAGAACATCAAACCAATCCCAAAGCAAGCATAAAGAAACATAATAATAAAGATTAGAGTATAAATAAATGAAATGGAGATAAAAGACAAAAGAGAAAAATTAAGAGGACTAAAAGTTGGCTCTTCCAGAAGATCAACAAAATTGATACACCCTTAGCTAGATTAACAAAGAAACAAAGAGAGAAAATGCAAATAATTAAAATCAGAAATGAGAAAAATGATATGACCCTCATTTTAAAGTGGCAGAAAATGTGTTGATATTGTATTCTGATATCGGATGGAAGATAGAATTTGAAAATGGTGAGCTTGTATATTTAGCTACAGAGATTTCCAGGCTAAATGTGGAAAGTGAAGCCAGTTTTCTCCTTGCAGCTTACAGTAAAATGTGAGAGAATAAGGATAAGCTAAGAACTGAACTCATGGCACAAAGAAAACAGAAATTGATGGTTTGGAAAATTCTGAGTTTCTAGAAAAAGAGTCCCTGGAGGCTCAATGTGAGGATTTAACTATACATGGATCCAGTCAGACATTTCAGTGCAAGTCAGGATTAGAGGTACAGTTATTCAGGAAGTATTTGTGGAAATTCCTCTTATCTGAATGTTTGGATCACTGTGTATCACATGCAGAACTGACAACTTTTTTTGATGAGAGTTATATGAATGGAAGCACTGCCAACCTGGACTAAAAGGGACAGAAATGGGACCGATTGAAGGAAGCATCACTTCAAGGGCAGAATTTTGGAAGCTGAGATCTGGATATAAGACAACTTCTTGGGCCAATAGAGTGGGTCCACCCATGTGTGTGTGGAAAGGGTAAGTCTGCTCCAGCCTTTGGAGAGAGCAAGCCTGCCACCTTGTTGCTCAGGAAGAGTGCTGTAACTCCATTGATCTCAGAGGGTGGAGCCTATGACCAGAGAATTGTGGAGAGTCTGGCAGCCATCCCAATGCTTGACAAGTATGGAACTTGTACTCTAGCGTTTGAGGAGTCTAGTGACCATCCTTATTCTTAAAGATGTTAGAATAGTCACCCCAGTGTTAGGGGAGAGTATGGTCACTGCACAAGCACTTGGAAGGGTTGGGGCTGCCACTTCATCAGGACTAGAGAAAAAAATATCATTCCATAGATGACTCTGACATTGAAATCTAATGGAGTATGCCCTACAGGGTTTTGGAATTATTTGGGACGCATGACCACTCTTTGCCTTCCAATTTCTCCAATTGGAATGTTTATCCTATGCCTATCCCTCCATTGTATATTGGAAGCAGATAACTTGTTTTCTAGGTTTCACAGGTCCACAGATGGTGGGGAATTGTGTCCCAAGGCAGACCACACATATAACCAATTTTTATTAGACTATGTATTTAGTATTGCTACTGAAATGACTTAAAGCTTTTGGAATATTGCGATGTGATTTCGCATATAGAAAGAAAACGTATTTTTTTTTAATTCTAGAGGATGGAATGTGATGATTTGAAGATGTGTGTATTCCAGAAAAACATGCTCTTAAATTTGATCCATTCCTGTGAATTTAAACTCATTGTAAATAGAACATTTGATGAGCTTACTTCACTTAAAGTGTGATCCACCTCATTCAGGATAGGTCTTATTTCTATTACCGGAGTCATTTATAAGAGAATAAAATTCAGACAAAGGGAAAGACATAGAAACGAAAAGCTGAAAGCAACAAAACCTGGAAGAGAAGGGAGAAACCTGGAGATATGGCAGAGGAGCCAAGGAGCCAAGTATTGCCAGCCAGTCTTTGGGAAGAAAGTATTGCCTTGATAATACCTTGATTTGGACATTTTCCTGGACTTTGACCATAAACAAATTTCCATTTCTAAAGTGAAGCATTTAATGGTATTTGCTTGAAGCAGCCTAGGAAACTAAAACAAATTAACACAGAAAAGTTGAATAAATTAGAGAAGACCCTTCCAGATAATATGACATTTATTAGGAGCTTCAGAAAGTGAGAAGTTAGAAAACTAGTGAGTATTGGAAAAAAATATAATATGAGGAACATTTTCAGAATTAAATTATTTGAAATGCCCTATAAAGTGTCCAGAATGAATAAAATTAAATTCAGTCTATTTAAACTCATGGTGAATTTTCAGTATACCAGAGGAACTTTAAAATTCATTGAGATTTGGGGATTAGTATACATACCAAATAAACTAATGGCATTTTTCTAATCAACAGCAAGCTAGAAGATATCAGAGCCACTCCCTCAAAATGTGTGGGAATGTAAGCTTCAAGTTGGAGTCTTATAATAATCAAAAATCAAGTGGAATGATAAAATAATTTTTATTTTAAAAAAGCCAAAAATAGTGCAACTCTAGGTAAAACAGAATCTGGATTACAGAAGAAATGCAATCATACTTGGCTCAATTGTGAACAGGTTTACTTGGTCATAATAATATAAACAACATATTTTGTTTTAATACAATGCCCTAATGCATCTTTACTGTGAGGTTGGAGGAAAGGAGGGGTAGTATTAAAGGTGTAAGAGTCTTAGTTCTGCTATTTTCATAAATTAATGCCCATAGATAATACCTAAAATTTACGAATTGAAAATAATGAAGTAATCATATGTTTTATTGCGAGGAGCAATAGGGAATATGGAATATAGTGTAACTTTGCTTTCAATTGCAATCAGTATTTGAACATAAATTACTTTATTGGAATGTATTATGGATTTTGAGTGCTGAAATGGAGGTGCTTCTTTGCCTTAAATTGTAAAGGCCCCACATCACTATCCATGTATCAGCTAGGATCTCCAGTAAAACAGACCAACAGGATGCATGTATGTATAGTGTGTGTGTGTGTGTGTGTGTAAGAGATTTATTATAAGGAATTGGATCACAGGAATATGGGGGCTGACAAGCCTGAATCCATAGGGCAATGTGGAGGCTGGAAATTCCCGTGAGAGTGATGTTGAATTCTTTAGTACAAATTCCTTCAGCTGGAAACTCGAGAAGGAGTGAAGGGTGTAGTATGGGGACAGAATTCCTTCTGATACCTTGACCATTCAGTTCTTGCTGTTAAGACCTCCAATTTATTGTATTAGACCTATCCACATTTTGGCAAGTAATATCTTTTACTTTAAGCCTACTGCATGTAACCGCTAATCTTATCCATGAAATAACTCCACAGTAACTGCTAGACTACTGTTTGCCCAAACAACTGGACACTGTAACCTAAGTTAACATATAAAATAAACAATCACAATGCACTTTGAATTTTAATTCTGCATACTAAGGTATAGCCCAACTCCTTTAAAAGTGCAGAGGGTCTAGAAGATTTTTTTTCCCACATGGCTATGAGTAAGAACAAGTATATTATAACCATCAAGAGAAAAAGGTCTGTGGTCAAATGTTTTTGGTTATGATCTGTCATTTCCTCTTACTAGCTATGTCATCTGAATGAGATTATTAAAATGTTATAAGCCTCAGTTTTCTTACCTATAATATGGGGATGATACTAAAGATACCAGTTAGAGATGTGTAGAAATATAATGACAATCAATAATAAAGTATTTATCACAGGTCTTTGATAAGTGCCCCATTATTAAATCTCTTTGATAGATAAGGTAAAAGGACATGGAAAAGCTATGATCTTATGCTTTAAGGTATATGTCATTTGCATAAATATTTCAACTGGCTGAAAAGATGAGCCAACACCTAAAAAAATTTCCAGACTCTAACTCCTCAGATTATTAAGAACTAGAAAAAATTTGACATATGTCCTTAAAAGATTTTTGGATCAAGTAAAAAGCAAACAATTACTACTACTATTCTTGAAAGTAAGAGGGAGAAAATTTCAGGTTCACATGGAATTATAGAGTGATCCTCCTGAGTATCTATTTTATAATACCATTTACTACTCAATAAAAAATGAAATAAATTGCATAAGGTTTGAGATAATCATGAAAAATTAGAAAAGGATATATACATATTTGTAACATATTCATGTTAATTATTATTATCTAATTATTCCTATTAATATCTTCTACTATATTTAATATTGGTATATTGTAACTTTTATGTGATGGTGAACTTGGCCAGGTAATGGTACCCAGTTGTTGGCCAAGCAAGCACTAACCTAATTGTCATTGTAAGGATATTCCTTGGATTTAAATCATCAGTAAGTTGATTGTATCTACAGCTGATGAGTTGGTTTGAGTCTTTTGTGGACTACAGAAAATTATGTTCTTAAATTGAAACTAATGTGAAGTTTTAATTAGATTAGATCAGTTAAGTGTCATTTGATTAGATTGATCCAGTAGGGTGTAGTCCAGGGTAGGTCTTAATCCTCTTACTATAGTCCTTTATAAATGGAGGAATAAAACAGATACAGACACAGAAAGAAGTCCACAGAGATAGAGAGGAAACTACTGAGCAGAGAGAACACAATGAGAACAAGAATCTGAAAGCAATCCAGCCTGGAGGAGAAGGCGAAACAGGCAAAGTAACCCTTGTGCCTTGCTACATGGCAGGGGTCCAGGATAGCCAGGAGTCAAACTTTGGAGAGAAAACGTCACCTGATGACTTGATTTGGAAATTTTTCTCAGCCTCAGAGAAGCCTCCAGAATTGACAAATCCATAAGAGATGACAGCCACGGATGGAGAAGCCGAAAGCTGAAGGCAATGAGGCCTGAGGAGAGGAGAGAGATGAGTAGACCTCATTGTGCACTGCCATGTGCCTGATCACCCACAGCTGTAGCTTGGTGAGAAATCATCTATGATGATGCCTTGAGTTGGACACTTTCACTGCCTCAGAACTGTAAGATTTTAACCTAATAAATCCCATTGTAAAAGCAAGCCCATTTCTGGTATATTGCTCCCAGCAGGAAATTGTTTTCAGCAATGAGAGACATCTCATCTAATCAGTTGACTGAAAAAGAGAAAACTCTGACCTGGTTTATAGATGGTTCCACATAATATGCAGATACCACTGGAAAGTGTATAGCTGAAGTTCTGCAACCTTTTTCTGGGACATTCTTGAAGGACAGTGCTGAGAGAAAATGTTCCCAGTTGGCAGAACCTCCAGCAGTGCACCTGGTTGTTCATTTTGCTTGGAGGGAGAAATGGCCTGCAGTGTGTTGGGTATACTGATTCATAGGCTGGCACCAATGGTTTGGCTGGATGGGCAGGGACTTGAAAGGATCATGATTGGAAACTTAGTGATAAAAAGGTCTGGGTAAGAGGCTTCTGTATATGCCTTCCAGAGTAGGCAAAAAAATGAAGAAATTTGCATCCCATATGAATGCTCACCAGTGGTGACTTCAGCAGAGGAAGATTTTAATAATCAATTGGATATGATGACCTGTTCTTTGGATATCAGTTGTCCTCTTTCCCCAGGCATTCCAGTCATTGCCCAATGGGCTCATGAAATTGGCCATGGTGGTAGTGATGGAGGTTATGTATGGACTAAGTAACATGGACCTCCCTTCACCAAGGCTGTCTTGGCTACTGCCACTGTTTAGTGCCTAATCTGCCAGCAGCAAAGACCCATGTTCAGCCACAGATATGGCACTGTTCAATGAGGTGATCAGCCTGCTACCTAGTGGCAGGTTGATTACACTGGACCACTTTCATCATGGAAGGTGAGCAATTTGTTCTAATTAGAATAGACATGTATTCTGGATATGGGTTTGCCTTCCTTTCATGCAATGCTTCTGCCCATACTACCATCCATGGACATACAAAATGCCTTATCCATCATAATGATATTCCACAGAATATTGCTTCTTACCAAAGAACCTATGTCACAGCAAATGATGTATGGGAGTAAGCACATGCTCATGGAATCACTGGACTTACCATGTGTCCCATTTTCCTGAAGCAGCTGGATTTATAGAATGGAAGAATGGCTTTTTGAAGACTCAACTATGACACCAACTAGGTGGCAATACCTTGCAGGACAGGAGCAATATTCTCCAGGAGGCTGTGTATGCTCTATGGTGTTGTTTCTCCTATAGCCAGGATTCACAGGTCCAAGAATCAAAGGGTGGAGATGGGAGTGACACCACTCACTATTACCCCCCTAGTGATCCACTAGGAAAAATTTTGCTTCCTGTCCCTGCAACCTTAAGCTCTGCTAGTCTACAGGTCTTAGTTCCAAAAGGAGGAGTGCTTCCACCAGGGAACACAGCAAGGATTCCATTAAACTGTAAGTTAAGACTGCCACCTGGCTAGTTTGGGCTCTTTATGCCCCTGAATCAACAAGCAAAGAAGTGAATCACTGTACTGGCTGGGGTGTTTGATTCTGACTATCGTAGGGAAATAGTACTGCATCTACACAATGGAGGTAAAGAAGAGTTTTCCTGAAATATAGGAGATCCCTTACGATGTCTCTTTTATTTTTTTAAAACAAATCAATTTTATTAATACATATTAATAAAGCATACAATTCATCCAAATTGTATGATCAATGGTATTTGCTATAATCACATAGCTGTGCATTCATAAACTCAATCATTATTAGAGCATTTTCATAATTTCAATTAAAAAAAAAACAGACAAACAAACAAGAAATTTCCTCACATCTCAATCTCTCTATGCTTTACCCACTGTACATAGCTGCTGCTTCTGGCTATTCCATCCAAAGTGTATAATCGCTGGCATTTAGTATAACACAATATTGTACATTCATCATCTTAAAAATCTTAGAACAATTCATTACTACAAAAAGAAAGACTCCACACCCATTAGCAATCCTCCCTCAGACCTACATAACCACTAATCTCCTTTTATCTTTATAAATTGATTTATATGTACATTTTATATAAATGGATCCATACAATATGTAGTACTCTGTGTCTGGTATCCTTCACTTAGTATGATGCTGTTGTTTTCATCTGATATTAATATCTTGTAGTATTAATTTACTTTTGTTCAGCTTCAAAGAAAAATGGTCTTATATATGCAATTCTACCCATATTCATATTTCACATAGTATATTTATATTTCACATAATATACTTAGTTTATAATAGGGCAATCATACAGTATTTGTCCTTTTGTGTCTGGCTTTTTCACTCAACATAATGTCCTCTAGGTTCATCCATGTTGTCATATGTTTCAGAACTTCATTTATTCTATTATGTATATAATCCACAAATTGTTTATTATTCATCAGTTGATGTACGCCTGGATTCTTTCCAACTTTTGGCTATCATGAATAACGCTGCTATGAACATCGATGTGCAAATATCTATTCGTGTCACTGCTCTCAGTTCTTCTGGGTATATACCTAGCAATGGTATTGCCGGATCACATGTCAAGTCTATATAAAACTTCCTTAGGAACTGCCAAACAGTCCTCCACAGTGGCTGTACCATTCTACATTCCTACTAATAGCAAATAAATGTTCCTATATCCCCACATGTTCTCCAATATCTATAGTTTTCTAACTTTTTAATAGCAGCCAGTCTAATAGGTGTGAAATATCTCATGGTAGTTTTGATTTGCATTTCCCTAATTGCTAGTGATGTTGAACATTTTTTCACGTTTCTTTGCCATTTGTATTTCTTCTTTGGACAGTTGTCTTTTCAAGTCTGTTGCCCATTTTTTAATCGGATACTTTGTCTTTTCATTGTTGAGTTGTATGGCTCTTTCAATATAATGGATATTATATTTAAACTTTTACCAGATATGTGATTGCCAAATACTTTCACCTATTGAGTCCTTTTGACAAAGTCCTTTGAGAAGCAAAAGTGTTGAATTTTGAGGAGGTCCAATTTATATATTTTTTCTTTTGTTTCCCATGTTTTGGCCATAAGGGTTAAGAAACCACCATCTACCACAGGATCTTGAAGATGTTTTACTATATTTTCTTCTAGGAGTTTTATGGCTGTTGTTTTTACATTTAGATCCTTGATCCATTTTGAGTTAATTTTGCTAAAAGGTGTGAGATAGGCATTTTCTTACTTTCTTTTGGATATGGCTATCCAATTCTCCCATCACCATTTGTTGAATGGACTGTTCTTGCCCAGCTGGGTGGGCTAAACAGCCTTGTCAAAAATTGCTTGACTGTGAGGGTCAATTTCTGAGTCCTATCCTGCCAATCTGTCTGTCCTTATACCAGTAACATGCTGTTTTTACTACTGTATCTTACAAATATGCTTTAAAGTCAGGAAGTAAGAGCCCTACAACTTTGTTCTTTTTAATGACATTTTTGGCTATTCAAGGCCCCTTATCCTTCCAAATAAATTTGATTATTGGCTTTCAGATAAACCATATGGTAAATTGAAGAAGAAAATTCACATGACCCTCTCAATTGATGCAGAAAAGGCATTTGACAAAATACAGCACCTTTTCTTGATAAGAGAAAAAATATTTCCATTTATAATTGCAACTAAAACAATCAAATATTTAGAAATAAACTTAAACAAGGACATAAAGGACCTGTGTTTAGAAAACTACAAAACATTGCTAAAAGTAACCGAATAAGACTAAATAAGTGGAAGGACATTCTGTGTTCATGGATTGGAAGACTAAATATCATTAATATGACAATTCTACCCAAACTGATTTACAGATTCAATGCAATCCCAATAAAAATCCCATTAGCCTTTTTTTGCAGAAATCAAAATGTCAATAATCAGATTCAACTTAGGTGCATAAACATTTAGTATAGCTATTTCTGCTTGCTGAATTGTCCCTTTTCTTCATATACAATAACATTCTTCTTCCCTTGTAACAGTCAGCCAAAGGAGTGCTGATGCAAAGTACCAGAAATCTGTTGGGTTTTATAAAGGGCATTTATTTGGAGTAGAAGCTTACAGTCACTAGGCCATAAAACATAAGTTACTTTGCTCACCAAAGTCTGTTGCCACATGTTAGAGCAAGATGGCGGCTGGTCTCTGTGAGGGTTCAGCCTTCCTCTTCCTCCTAAGGCTCCATGGTCCCAGCTTCCTCTGATTTTAGCTGTAGGCTAGCATAAGGCTCTGTCTCTCTCCCTGGGGCTTGATTCTTTCTGTGCTCAGTTGCTCTGGTCTCTCCACAATGTCAGCTGTAGAATATCAGGCTCTCTCTCTTCCCAGGGCCTCTGCCGTGTCTATGAAGCTGTCTCTCTTCCTCTGTGTTCTTCTCCTGTGTGTTTACTTCCTGGGGCTCCAGCATCAAAACTCTCTCCTCTGCTGTGTTGTTTTCTCTGTGAGTCCCTGCCCACCAAGGGAGCAGGGACTCAATGTCTTACTGATGTGGCCAAATCAAAACCCTAATCATAATTTAATCAAGTAAAAATGAAACCTCTGAATTTAATACAATCTAATATGCTCAGAGGAACAGACCAATTTATAAACACAATCCAATATCTATTTTTGGAATTCACAAACAACACCAAACTGCCACATCCTTTATAACAGTTTTGCATTTAAAATCTATTTTGTCCAATATTAGTAATGTTAATCCAGCCCTTTTATGGTTACTATTTGCACAGAATATCTTTTTCAAACCTTTCACTTTTAACCTGGTTTTGTCCTCATGTCTGAGGTGCGTCTCTTGTACACAACATATAGATGGCTCACTTTTTTTAACCTATTCTATCAGTCTGTGTCTTTTGATTGGGGAGTTCAAGCCATTAATATTCAATGTTATAACTGTAAAGGTATTACTTACTTCATCCATTTTGACCTTTGCTTTCTGTTGCCATATCATACTATAGTTTATCTTTTTACCCTTTTTAATATTCTTCATTTCTACACTCTTCTCCAAGTCTCTTGCCCTTGTTTTTTCCTTTTAGGCTAAACACTCCCTTTAGTATCTCTTATAATTCTGGCCTTTTAATAATATATTCTATCAGTTTTTGTTTGTATGTGAAGACTTTGAAATCCCCTTCATTTTTGAAGGACAGCTTTGCTGGATACAGAATTCTTGGCTGCCAGTTTTTCTCTTTCAGTACCTTAAATACATCATATCACTTTCTTTTCTCCTCCATGGTTTCTGATGAGAAGTCAGCAATAAATCTTGTTGAGTTTCCTTTGTATGTTTTGCTTTTTTCTTGCACTTTCAAAATCTCTTTATCTCTGATATTTGTCATTCTGAAGAGTCGGTGTCTTGGGATAGGTATATTTGTGTTTATTCTGTTTGTGGTACATTGTCCTTGGATATTGATATTTATGTCTTTCATGAGGGTAGAGAAGTTTTCAGTCATTATTTCCTCAAATATTCTTTCTTCCTCTTTTCCATTCTCTTCTCCTTCTGGGATGCCAATAATGCATATGTTTTTGTGTTTTGCATTGTCATTCAATTCCCTGAGACACCCTGTTCCATTTTTTCCATTCTCTTCCCTTTCTGTTTCCCTGTCTTTTCTAATTCAGATGTTCTGCCTTTGAAATCACTAATTCTGTCTTCAAACAGTTTAAATCTGCTCTTATTTGCCTCTAATGTATTTTCTATCTTATCCATCATGTCTTTCATTCCTATAAGGTTGGTTACTTTTCTTTGAAGGCTTTCAAATTGTTATTTATGCTCACCCAGTTTGTTCTTAATAACCCCTATCTCTTTAGTCATAGTTTCTTTCAATTCTTTAAATTGATTTAGGGGATTTGTGTGATTATTATTGAATAATTGTCTTAAATCATGAATCTCTTCAGTATATTTGGTTTGTTTCTTTGGCTGGGCCATCTCTTCTTGTTTCCTAGTATGGCTTGTAATTTTTTGTTGATAACTAGGTATCCGATATGTTGGTGAATTTACTCTGATGGCCAATTCCTTTTTCTTGCCTACTATTATTTTTTCAAAGTTCTTTGATATTTGGTTCAACTTATCCTAAGTCTTTAAAATTGCCCAGCTTAAGTTAACAAAATCATACCAGGATCTCACTAATGGGGCACAGACTTTCTCCCAGGGGACGGGTAAAAAGAGCTCTAAAAGCAGTTTTTGTCCATGTAATTTCCAGACCAGCCAGCAGATGTCGCTTGTTGGTGTGACATGATGTATCAGTCAGCCAAAGGGGTGCTAATGCGAAATACCAGAAATGGGTTGGTCTTTATAAAGGGTATTTATTTGGGGTAGGCCATAAAGCATAAGTTTCTCCCCTCACCAAAGTCCATTGCCATGTTTTGGAGCAAGACAGCTGCTGACGTTTCCCAGGGTTCAGGCTTCTTGGGTTCCTCTCTTCCTGGGGCTGCATTTCTCTCTGGGCTTAGCTCCTCTGTTTCCTCCACAAGGTCAGCTATAGTCTATCAGGTGAATGACTTGCTTCTCTTCTCATGGGGCCTTCTCTCGAACATCAAAACTGCTTCAACTCTGTTCTTACCAAGCCTTTTATATTTGATTCCCCCACCCACTAAGGGGTGGGGCTCAATGCCCTACTGATGTGGCCCAGTTAATGCCCTAATCATAACTTAATCATGCCCACATTAACATACCAGTTATAAGCATAATCCAATACATATATTTTTGGAATTCATAATTACATCAAACTGCCAAATGACTACACATGCCATGGAGGTTTATCTCTCTCAATTTTCCTTTCTTTTCATCTGGCCAGAGCCAAAATTCAAAGTGGGCTTTTCTGGCTGAATTCACTGAAGAAAAGCCCCCCAACTGCCCTTCCTTTTTTGCTTGTAACAGCTGGCAGGGATGAAGACATCTTCTCTTCTCTCAGTCAGCTCTAATGAGCCAGGGATTTTACCCCTGCTAAACATCTGGGGGTTGGGGGAAGGGAGCCCTTCCCCATGGCTGGGAGGTTTAGAAACTCACAGTTTATTACTTCAGCTTCTTCATCTCTTTGTCCCTCACCCTCCTGGGAGTTGTGAAGCAATGTCCTCGTCTGCTGACCCCCAAAGCAGGTCCCTCAGGCAACTATTGGCTCTTTTGCCATTGTTTTTGTGAGAGCTGAGCCTTATCTGCCTAATCTGATGCCATGTTACCACAATTCCTAGCCTAGGTTGTCTCTTAGTACTATCATTCCCTCTAATTAAAGTCAATATAAAACTGCAACAACCCAATATAGGCAGGACTACAAATGGCCCAGAAACTTCAGGAATGAAGGTTTAGGTCACCCCACCAGGTGAAAAACCACAGCTGGCTGAGTCGTTTGCTTACGGTAAAGGGAACATGGAATGGGTACTGGAAAAATGTATTCATAAATACAAACTATGAACCCATGACCATTTATAGAAATGAGGACTGTAATGGTCATGAATATTTCTTCCTTCTTTTGTTATGAGTATGTTTCTACTAGTACATAAAACAAATGTCTTTGTGTTTTTCCCTATCTTATCCCCTTATCCTACTACATAATTTGCATTAGTCCAATGTCATAATATTTAATATATAGGTTATGAAGTTTAAGAGTGAATATTACCTAAGGACTTATACCGTATTCTGGAGAGATTTAGTATGTTTCTGTTTATACACAGGGCAGTTGAGAATTGTTAGATAAAAAATGTGTCTTATTATTTTTATTTAGAGATTAATTATTCTTTAAGGTGATGCATATGACTGCCAAGTCGACAAGGGGTGCAATGTAATATTTAGGTTCATGTTTCAAGTTAACCAAGTAATGGTGCCCTGTTGCTGGTCAAGCAAGCACTGGACTAATTGTTACTGTCAGGACATTTTGCAGAATTAAATTATCAGTAAGTTGATTTCATCTATGGCTGATTGCATCTACAATCAACTGAGGAGATTACTTTCAGTAATGAGAAACATCTCATCCAATCAGTTGAGGACCTTAAAAGGAGATGTGATTTCAGCATTGAGAGAGAGAATTCCCATCCCTACTTCAGACAGCCAGCATCTCCTGGGGAACTCATCGAGGACCTTCATTGGAGTCCCTGACTTGCAACCTGACCTATGGAATTTGGACTTGTGCATCCCCACAGTCACATGAGACAATTTTATAATATTTACAGATATCTCCTGTCAGTTATGTTTACCTAGAAAACCCTGACTAATACATTTTACTTTTGAAAATGCTGTTCAAAAATTGGAGAATTGTTGTCGGCAATAAGACAAAAATCTAATGCACTGAGCTGGATTTTCCATAACCCCAAACTCTAAAGTATTCAGTATTTGTGTTAAAGTGGCTACTGATTTTTATAGCTGAACTTTCTCAGAAGCAGGGGTACTTACATTGATATTTCACAAAACTAAAAAAACAAACATGGAGTAATGTCTTACTTATGTGATGGCCTTTCTTGAGATATTATGTAGCATTACAGAGTAAACACTCCAGGGCTCTTGGTGGCTGAAACTCATTTATAAGTATGTGTACAATATATTCAAATGAAGGAAAATATTCATAAATACAGCAATTAATATCACTAAGTGTAGAGCCATGGGATAGAATGATCATTTTATCTGAAGTTGCAATAAATTATGAATGGGAATAGTTTCTTATTTTTTAAGCTGATAAATGAATATGTGATCGTATTAACTTGCATTTCTTAGAGTCCTCAATAGAAATTTTAGAATAAACATGTGTCTGTGAATTTTCAAACATAAAATTTGCATTCAAAGCAAACACACTGAAGATAATAGTTCCCTGAACCATATGTAACTGGTATGTTGAGCAAGACCAGCCAAAACAATGTAACCAAAACACAGCTTTATTTTTATTTCCTTCTGTTGCTTTAAATTGTATTCAGTAGTGGTAGTTCCCCTGCTTGCATAAAAATGTGAAAATGCCCCACTGCTTTTCTGTTTGCTTTTAGATATTAGGTAGAACTATGAGCACTTTGATTTCAGAGCTGCAGTCTCAATTCAAAAATTACACTCTCTAAACACAAAAGCACAAAGGCCCTGATTTTTGTGTGTGTATGTATGAGATTCCTCTTTCCCAGCTGAGGCATACCGTAATCTGGCTGCTTGCTGTGCTTTATATTTCAGTTCCCCATCTAGCATTTCTCCTCTCCTTCATTGCTAATTGAAGTTGCTTAATCCTCTTGGGATGGACTCTGTGCAAATGATGATTAGAGGAAAAAGGCATAGTCTTACACATTGGGTAAATTTGTTATCCAGGTTTGTGGATACACAGGCTTTTTCGTGTACATTCCTTCATACCGGGTCTCTCAAGCTGAAACTCATGAGATCTAGTCTACCTCTTAGCTCCGTGTTCTGACACTTCCACTTCACACTGACACTCCTCTTTGGAGTCCTTTTACCTTATCCAGCAGGTCTCCTTAGGCAAGACTTGAAGCAGCACCAAAATAGCTTTCTCTCACATGTGACCCACATTTGCTCCTTGGGAAACATTCATTCTCCTTCCTGACTTGCCTTCAGGTGGGAATATTTTCTAGATAGAGTAGCAGAGCAAGCACCTTGACAGACAATGCCCCCTGCCCTCTAAATACCCTGAGATGAAAGTGAGACTCCAGGCTACTGTATCCTCATATACGGTAGAGATATATCAGGTTATCTCAGTGATAACCACTGAGGCTTAAGAAAAGGAGTTATATACTCATCTCCCTTTCCCTCCTGGAATTCAGGAGTTAGGGCTCAGACCCCAGCTCTCTCCTAAGACATCCACTAACAGAACTTGCCTTTACTCCTGCTTATGGCTCTGATATTCTGGTTATATACAAAAGACAGAATCGTGAAACCACTTCTTGTCAAATTGCGTTTTCATCTTCTAACTCGCTTGAGAATTTCAGTCTATTTTTATCATGATGCTTCAGATGAAACTTCCAATTTACCACTTGGTCTACATATTATCAAAGGGTCATATATGGAAGACTATGCATATTAAATTCAGCTCCTATAAAGAATAGTTTTAGTGGATGCCTTTAACATGTATTAAATAACATGGAAAAAAGAAACTCTCTAATGCATTATTTAGTAATAATATCTTTGTTCATAATGCCACCCTTACAAGGATATAGATATTTTTCTTGTCCTCAAAGTCCGGTATACTGGTCTTTTCCTGAAAAGTTGAATATATACACTGAAATTGTCAATTAGACTAAAAAGTGACAAGTGATCAAAATCTTAAAAATAAATTTCTATTTTATACTTTGCAAGTGGATGGAAATGGGATTTATCTAATAGTATATTTTATTTCCTTACTTCTGTTTTACTTCACCTCATCATTTGCTTTTTCCTCACATATTACTGATGCAGTCTATCTTGTAGTTTAATGTATATGTGTGTGTGTGTCCACTTAAATGATCCACTTGATTATGGATGGTTTGACAAACAAACAGATTTATAATTTATAGTTTTAAGAGCAAGTTTTGCCAATGAAATTACTTCAGATGTTAGCCACTTAAGGGCACAAGTGCCTCAGGAAGGAACCAGGAGAAGCATTTATTCAGTACTGGGCAATAGAGTAATACACTTTTCACAGCACAGTGGAGGAAATTAAGAAGAAAGTGATTAATGTCAGGGAATATTCCAAAAACATTACAATATTTAACAATACACTGACTAAATTCTTTTAGATGTTAACCTTTGGTGATCAGCATTTTCTTTTGGTTATAATTTTATATTTCACATAAATGTATTTTAAAAATACCTCGTAACCATTGTTTTTAGAAAAAAGTTTCGAATCATATTTCAAACAAAATATTTGAATGGAATGCACTGGCTATGTAAATATCCATAAACCAAGGACTAATGTCACTTTTCAACTCAGAGTAGAACCTTCCCAAAGGTTATTTAGACCTAAAAGAATGAATACACAAAGAGACACATACTCTGTTACATGATTTTTTTTTAATCCAATTCCATTTTTTACTGGTATCATTAAAATATGCTTAATAACTATATAAATGAAGGTTTCTTTCAGCGTCTAAACTGTTCCTATTATGTAGATTACAAAGTGGTTTTGTAGATGAACTCTATTAGAATAATCTGTGAAGGAGGATGGATGGATGGATGGATTCAACTATTATACACTTCAAGGAGACATAGTAAAATAATAAATGACAAGTAATGATCGTTTCCATTCCCATAATTATTTAAATGCTCCCCAGGAGGACATTTGTTTTGAATACTGTCATTGAAATCACCCTTCTCTCTGTTGACTCAGGCTGAATGCCTTTGAAGACTTGATTACTAAGCGCATCATAAGATATAGCATGTGATGCTGTCAGTTAGCACTGCCAAAGGAATGTCATTGTGAAATTCCGTTATTGTGAGTAATATTTTAAAGGAAATATTCAAAGACTTCCTTAAGGTATGCTAAGCTCTTCTAGTATTGTAAGTAGTAAAGCTCTTACAACAAATCCAAAGAGCATTATCGCTTTTAGAATCATGTTAATAGTTTTTTTAAAAGCATAACTCAACATGCGATTATTTCAGTCAATGATACAAAAAGATTTATAGAAACATTTGTGTCATACTTACATTGGAAAGACAAAGAAATGTGTTCCTTTTTAAACAATACTTTATGTAATCTTAGGTGAGATGACTGTGAATTTTAGAATCTTATTCTTTCTTGGGTGTGGCTATCCACATTTCTGAAGAATTCTCTTAATGTAGGAACATGCATTAAATCTAATGAAGAAGAATTCATACAACTTTATTGATATTAATTCAGTGCTAGTTTAGTTAACTGATTTAGTTTAAAATACTATGGGATATCAAATAATTTAATGAACAGTATCATTAAACATTTTAAACAAGCTTCAGTCTGTAGTACTTTTTACTACATCTAGTCAGTCAATCTTAATTAATGATCTACTCTGTGTCACACACCACAGAGGAGCTGTGAAGGAAACTAACAATCAAAAAGTGAAGGATGTGAGGATTCTTTTACAGGGATGGACATAAAAACTTTGGAGACAAAATATTTTGTAAAGAATTTAGAAAGCAGCTCGAAAGGAACTGATAAACAAAAATGCTAACGTGTCATGGAATATACACAACAGAGAAAGAATTAGAGAAAGAGAGTTGTAGGATTTACGAGTCAGCATGTATTCTGCTCATCCTGGTTAATGAATTGATGGAGAAGATTAGAGGGGGACATGCCGGATGAGGAATATGGACTCAGCAAATGAAGTCTGCAGGGTGTCTTATCTGTGTGACATCAGTAAATGTAATGGTCTAAAAAAATCTCCCCCAAAACAGGAGATTGAGATCGGAAGCTATGAAAGAGATGGGATTAGGAGACATGCTATTTAGTAAAAGAAGATACCACCAAATGCATAGAGGAAGACTGACTGAGAGATGTAGTAGAGCAGTTAATCAACTCAAAGTCATAGTAGTGGAAACACTTGCCTAGCATTTCTTACATGCCAGGCACATTTCTATGATTTTTGCATATATCAACTCCTTTAATCCTTAGCTACAAGGTAGGCATCTTTTCTTGCTTTTTAAAGATGAAGTACATTGTGTAAAGCCACACAGCTGCCCTTCTATGTGCTTTAAACGTCATTGCTATGCTACCTCTCTTCAGTCAGACCACTTTGGAAATAATCCTTGAAATAATGTTTGATCTAGTCATCAACATGCAAATAGGCCACACTTAATCAAAAATTATCAGTTCAATCGTGTAAAATTCTCTTCAGTCATTCGTATCTAGGTAGTCTGAGATTACAGGTTCTGCTAAATGCTGATCATACAATAAAGTAATAAGAAATATTTATGGTCACCTCTAATTACTATTAAATATATTTTGTCTGAAGGTATATTATCATCATTCTTCCTGTTCTGGACTTTATTTCTTTACTTTTTTATTAATTGATCATCAAATATTTAATGAGTAAATATTGCTGGAGAAGTCAGGGACACATCTTGAGGCCATCTCCCAACCCTTGCCTATCAATCAGTACTTTCTTTCCTAGGTGGACAGATGTTTCATTATGTTTCCATTCTGTAGCCAAGGGGATGTGTTAGCTCTAATAGAAAGACCTGACTACACTTTAAACCTGGAAACTTGGAAAAAGCAATTTCAGCTACTTATAAGGAACTGTCAGTGGCAGGGCTCCCTTCATGTGCAGTTGTAAAATTACCCTGCCCTCAGGTGGCACAGATTGTCCCTGTTCCTGACATAAAGTGGGACAGTTGGGGCCGCCATCCACTGATACTGGTCTGAGCAGTTGGCATCCCTAGGAGAACAGATACAATGGGATCTCTTCTCCTGCTCTTTTGGACCTTTTGTGCCATGTTAGTAATGAAGTGGTCATTTGTTAAAAGTTTCTGTTGTGCCTGAGTCTATATTCCTATGACTCAACATAAAGCAACTTGCTCTAACACCAATGTTCTAAATACTGTCTAAGACATCAAAGAATCCTAAATAATGTGAGTTGCCAGTGTTCAGAAGATCACAATCTAATATATATTTAGTTAGGCCAGTAATTTATTAAGGTAGGGAGGGAAGAGAAACGGGAGAAAATAACAGATCACGGGTCCCCAATAGAGGGTAAGGGGTGAAAGTGATAGAGAGGGTTGATTTATAGACTACAATTTCCCATTATAGATTATAAATGCCTAGGTTTTACTTGCGTGTTGATCCGTGCAGGAGGGACATGGTGAGAGTAGGGTGGGAACAGGAGCAGGAGAGCAGGGAGCAGAAGGAATCTAGTATTTTTAATTTCTTCTCCCTAGTCTTTCCTGTACCAAGTGCCCTCACTGTGTCTTCTTACTCTGCCTTTAAATCACCTTTCAGGAAAGAAATTAAAACAAATTAAAGTGGATATATCATGACTTTTAGTATTTTAGGTAGTGATGCCTCACAGAGCCAGGTGCCTTTTAATGAAGATCAAATTTTAAGTTATATGGCAGAGTTTTAGGGATCATCCAGAATAACAAAACTTATTAATGGTAATGAGCTTTTCCAAGAGCTTCAAAGTTTTGCATCAAAGAGTGATTACTTGAACAATTTTGTATATCTTTCATGTATATTCAGATGAACTTCCTCCCATGAAACCCCCATCCCAGACACCCCCGACCAATGATCCTCTGCAGCCCCCATTGTAACCCTTCTGTGATCTAAACCTTTCTTGAAGATGAAGCCCATATAATAACCAAATACAATTAATAGGAAAATGAAATAATAATGATAAACTTAAATAAAAGATAAAATACGTGGGAACTCAGAAAAAAAAAGTAAAAATAAAATATAATTAATGGATTGGGACATTCAAAAAAGGGGAAAAAAACAAATATTAAAAAAAATTTTTTTTTCCTTTTATCACTGCATTATCGGGTGTCCAGTCTGTACCGTGGCACCTTCCCCCTCTCATTCCCGAGTGTCTCCCAAGTTTTCATTTAATTTTCAAAGAAGTTTTAGGTCACAGCAAAGTCACACACAGAATACTAGAGACTCTCATATACCCAACCTCCTTCCCCTTTCCTCACCCCATATTAAAACCTTTTTCATGTGGATGGTAGCATTGTTATAGCTGTTATACAGATAGTGAAACATAGCTACTAAACATTGTCAATGGTTTACAGTATAGTTTACAATTTAGATGGTACAGTTTAATAATTTTTGATGATATTTACCATGTCCTGTGTCCATTACTGTAAGGTAATGAAAAACATTTCCCATGACCACTAAATACCCCTGTTTGATCTTTTCTGTTCCTTCCTCCCCATCCCTCTGGGGCACATGACACTCCCTTGTCTTGACTCATTGGATGACAAGATTCATAGTTACATGCCCTGGGTATTCTAACCTGCCCTTCCTAATCTATCTACCTGTCAACTCTTCACCACCAAACCCAGTAATATCACTACCCACCTGTCCTATCCTTCAATATGTACCTACACTCTATCACTTTACCATAGATTATGTCCATATGGGTGATGGCTCACAACCTACTCTTCTCTTTCTCCCCCTTGTTAACCTATCTTTCAGACAATGGTTCTCAGAGACTGCTCACTTTCCTCAATTCAAATTAGTGAGGTCATAATACTGTTCATCCTTCAATGCCTGGCTTGCTTCACTCAACATAAGGTCTTCAAGATTCATCCATGTTATTCCGTGTGTTAGCACTTTATTCCTTCTTACAGCTGAGTAATATTCCATTGTATGTATGTACCACATTTTTTTTATCCATTCATCTGTTGATGGGCACCGGGGTTGATTCCAACTTTTGGCAATAGTGAACAATGCAGCTATGAACATTGTTATGCATATATCTGTTCATGTCTTTGCTTTTGGTTCTTCTGGGTATATACCCAGCAGTGGAATCGCTGGATCATATGGAAGATCAAATGATCAAGGGATGGGGCATGGTCAAGGTGGGTAGACAATCACTCAATTAATGAGGGAATACTGAATTCCCAGCCTGGAGAGCTCTGCCACATTCTCCAATGGAGCAGCAACAGTCCCCCAAGTGCAGGGGCAGTGCCTGGCAAAAGAGGATGGTCCACTGATGGGTTCTTGATTTTGATGACTAGCCTTATGAGTCTTTGCTCTTATAATTGAAACTTAGCCTACTGATATGGGGTGCCTAAGGGTTGCCACCTGAGAGTCTCCTTGTTGCTCAAATGTGGCCTTTCTCTAAGCCAAACTCAGTATATGAATGCATTACCTTCCCCCACAGTGTGGGACATGACTCCGGGGGATGAGCCTCCCTGGCAATGAGGGATTAATACCAAGTGACAACTGGCTATACAACTGGAAAAAAGACCTTGAATAAAAGGGGGAGAAGGTAAAGACAAATGAGTTCATGTGGCTAAGAGACTTCAAAGTGATTTGGGAGGTCATCCCAGAGGTAATGCTTACGCACACCTCAGCAGGATCTCATAGAGCACAAAAGTGAATATCACCCCACACAAAGGGGCTCCTGAGGGCTCTGGAGACACCCAGGTCCTATATAAGGTGGGATAGCTCCAGAGATTGATTCCTTATCAGTGGGCTCTACTTTGGAATCTGTGCTCCTGAGAGTGACAGAGCTGAACTCAAATAAGTCCTCCCTGCACATGGTCCATCAGTCCCCTTTATTCAAACCTATATGTGACACTGGAGTTTGTAGGTGTACTTCCAGAGACTGTAGCCTCTGGCTTGCCCATGTGCCAGCTGTGCCTGGAATCTTGGTGGAGCTACAACTCCTAATCTACAGCTCAATGGACTCACCCAAGTCACCTGGCAAGGAGATGATGATAGACAATGGCCACCCCAGGGAATGGAAAGAGCCTGCAGCTGCAGGCAGGATAATCCCATCCACCATATCCACGGGATATAAGCTCACTCTCACTTGGAGGTGGAGTGGACATCACCATCCCAGACTCCTCAGGATTGGGGGAAGAGCTATGGACTAGAGTGGACTTAATGGTATTCTGTTGTAGACATATTGTGATTCAAGCAATGGAAGAAATTATAACAGTGAGGTGGAACCAGTGGCCACTAGACGCTTTTGGGGCAGGGAAGGGAAAAACAGTTGTAATACAGGGGCTTTCTCAGGACTTGGGAATTATTCTGAGTGACATTACAATGGCAGATATAGACCATTTTACATCAGCATATACCATGCAGAACTGTGTGGGAGAGAGTGTGGTCTACAATGTGAACTATGGTCCATGCTTAGTAGCAAAGCCCCAGGATGTGTATAGCCATTGCAGGTGATGTGCCACACTAATGAAAGATGTTTATGTGGGGTGTTATGGGAGGTGTGGGAGGTAGGGAACATGGGAATCCCTGTAATTTTTGCGTAACATTTATGTAATCTCAGCATCTTTTAAAATATATATTTAAAAAATTACATTTATGTAAGCAAATGCACATATATGCATATATATTTATATATTGTTTTACAAAAAAAAAAAAAAAAAAAAAAAGAGTGGTTACTGATAAATAAGAAAGCCCAGATAATTGTGGTTATTGTTATACCACAGGTGAACTGGTTTGAATTGATTGAGCCTAATCCTAATTTGTAGCAAACACGCATAAGTTATCCATATGTGGCTCTATGGTTTTTTTCATCCCCTTTATCCTCAATCCCTAAGAATAACGTATTGACATCCCCCAACCCACTATTGTGTAATAAATATACATAAAAGCTTTTAAGCATTATATTTCTTTCTACTTCCTGCATTTCTCAACATTCTTAAATCAATCGGTATTTATGTACATAATTTTGGCTCATTGATTTTAATTCTGCTATGAAGACTTCGTTCATTTTCTGATTCTAAAATTTATGTTTTTTTATTTTTATTTATCAAATCTTATTTATTAAATATTAATAGATTTTTAGCTACTTGTTATTAAAGATACATTTTATTTGATAGATTTTATAGCTACTTGTTATTAAAGGCTATATTGGTATTATAGAGAATATTTTTATTAATATACTTATATGCATAGCTTTTGCACCTGTGAAATTTGATAGACAGATAGATAGATAGATGTATATGGTACTTATCTGTGAGTTGAAATGTTGTATGATAGAGTGTTCCAAAATTATTCTAATGAATGGATGCTGGTATCTCTCCTACCAGCAATAAATTAAAGTTCATTTTCCCTACATCCTTTGCCAGCAATTGATATTACCTGGATTTAAAAAAAGAAAAATGGTTAATTTGGTCTCTCTCTCTCTCTCTCTCTCTAGAATATCTCTTTACTAATGAGGTTGAACATCGCTTCATGTATGTAAATTGCCTAATCCTAATATTTTTCCATTCCTTGGCTTTTCAGTTCTATGCTTTCTGGTTTTCATTAATATCTTATATTTTATATGTATCTAATGAATATTTTCTCCTGTCTAGCATCTTTGTTAATTGTTCATGTTTCTTTTGGTGATACAAACATAACATGCAAATTATCTCCTCAATTAGGAGAACACTTGTTGCTGCTGCTGTTGTTTTAATTTGGAAATAATTTCAATCTTACAGATGGTTGAAAGTCTAGTATTAATGACATATTTTTCCATTTTAATGTAAGTTGCCAACATGATGCCCCATTATCCAATTGTCCACCAACAGATAACTGAATAAACAATATATGGTGTATACATATGATGAAATATTGTTCATAAAAAGGAGTGGAGTCCTGATACTTACGATGACAGGGATGAATCTTGAATACATCATGTTGAGTGAAAAAGCCAAACACAGAAGGACAAATATTGCATGCTCTCACTGATATGAAACAACTAGAATAAGCAAATACATAGAGTCAGAAACTAGAATACAGCTTACCAGGAGCTGGGATGGGGCTACGGAGTGGGAAGTAAATGACTAATTGGTACAGAGTTTCTGTTTCAGTGATGGAAATGTTTTGGTAAAGGATGTTGGTGATTGTAGCACAACATTGTGAATATAATTAACACCACTCAACTATATATTTTAATGGTGTTAAAAGGAAATTTTAGGTTGTGTATATGTTACAAAAATAAATATTTAAATAAAACCATAAGTCTATATAACACAAACTGTGAACTCTAATGTAAAATATGAACTATAGTTAATAATATAATTATAATAACATTGTTTAATCAAGTGTAACAAAGGTACCACACTAATCCAAAGTATTATAGGGAAAACTGAGTGGGTAAGGGGGTATATTTGGGAACTCTTTAATATTTACATGATTTTTCTGTAATAAAAAAAAATAACATTTAAAAATGTCAACAGTGCTGAAGTAAATTTTCTATCACCCCAAACAAAAACTCCATACAAATTAAGCTTTGACTCCCCATTTTCTACCCATACCCTGTCCCTGGTAACCTTATTCTAGTTTCTGACTTTAGGAATTTGCATATTCTACTTATTTCAGATAATCCATTCTCCTTCCATTCCCATTTCCAGGTAACCACTAATTTGCATTCTTTCACTATAGATTAATTTGTATTTTATAAATTTTTATATAAATAGAATCATACTGAAAGTACTATTCTTTGCCTGGTTTTCACTCAGGATAATAATTTTGAAATGTATTTGTAACATATGTCTTAATAGTTTGTTCCTTTGCATTGAAAAATTGTATTACATGTATGGGTATACAACATTTTATTCACCTATTGATGGACATTTGTTTTTTTCCAGTTTGAACCATTATAAATAAACTTTCATTTATAAGGATTTTTTGGACACAGTCTTGCAAGTTCTCTTGTATAAATAACTAGGAGTGGAATGGCTGGGTTATATGATATGTCTAAATTGAAATTTTTAAGAAAATGACAAACTGTTCTACAAAGTCATTGTATCATTTTACTTCTGTATTAGTCAGCCAAAGAGGTGCTGATGTAAAGTACCAGAAGTTTGTATTTATTTGGGGTAAAAGCTTATAGTTACAAGGCCCTAAAGAGTCCAACTCAACATACCGTAAGAGGTACTTTCTCACCCAAATCAGTTTCCACGCATTGAAGTAAGATGGCAGGCCTGGTTTCTCCTTCCTTCTTCCTCTTATGGCTCAATAGGCCCAGCTTCTTCTGATCTCAGCTGTATGCTGGTCTACGGATTGTCTCTTTCCGGGCTTCCTCGGCTCAGCTGCTCTGTTCTCTTCAGCAGCAAACTGTTGGAAAAATGGCTCATCTCTCTTCCCGGGGACTCAGGATCAAAGTTCTCACCTCTGGTGCATCTATCGAACTCTCCTCCCTTTCTCTGTGTATTTTCTTCTGTGTGTCTTCTTGAGTGAGTGCCTGTTTCTATCAGCCCATCAAGATGGTGGGGACTCAACCCTGAGTCACACAACTACTAATAGGACAAATCAAATCCCTATTCTTGATTTAATCAAGTAAACATAAAACTTTTGAATTTAATAGCATCAAAGAGTATTATACCCAGAGGAACAGACCAGTTTACAAATATAATCAATATCTTTTTTTGGAATTCATAAATAATATCAAATTGCTTCAACTTCCAACCAGTTGGAATCCTTGTCAATTTGGGTATGGTTAGTCTTTTTAATTTTAGCCATTCAAATGTGTGTGGAGTAATATCCCATGTGGTTTTAATTTTCCTTTCTCAAACAAGTGACATTTGCTATTACATATTTTATATTGTTTGCTATTATAAACACTCTTTGACATAATGTCTTAAATAGTTTGTACATTTTTAATTGTTCCTGTCCCTGTTATTTTTCTGTTGTAAAAATTTTTTATATGCATATAAGTCCTTTGTTAGATGAATGTTTTACAAATATTTTCTCCAAATCTGTAGTTTGCCATTTCATCAGTATTTTTTCAAAAAAAGGGTTTTAAATCTTAATGAGATTTAATTTATCAACCTTTTTTCTTTAAGTTTGTTTTTATTTTAGCATTTGGGCATTGTTTATGAATTCCAAAAAATAGGTAGTGTTTTGTAAACTGATCTGTTTCCCTGGGCCTATTAGATTGTATTAGATTTAGAGGTTTCACTTTTACTTTATCAAATCAAGATTAAGGCTTTTATTTGACCACACCATTAGGGCAACTGTCGTGGGGATAAAAGAGACTCTCACATGGAAGTAGACACAGAGAAGCAGATATGAAGGAAGAGTGTTCCATAGACATGGCCCTGGAGAAGAGAGATGAGCCTGATAGTTTACAGCTGACCTTGTGAAGAAAACAGAGCAGCTGAACTGGGAAAGAAATGAGCCCCGGGAAGAGAGACGAACATTATGACTGCCTATAGCTGAGATAGGAAGAAGCTGTGTCCATGGAGCCTTAAGAGTAAAGAGAGAGGCTGAACCCTTGTAGACGTCACCAGCCATCCTGTTTCAACACATGGCAACAGAGTTTGGTGAAATAACTTTGAGTTGGATGCTTTATGGCCTTGTAACTTAAGCTTCTATCCCAAATAATACCCTTTATAAAAGCCAACAGAGCTGATATTTTGAATCAGAAGCCTTTGGGCTGACTAATAGTTATATTTTTAAAATATTTTCTTTACCCAAGGACATTAAAATTTTCTGTTATTTTTAAAAAATGATACATGTTTCTTTATTGCATTTTTCATTTCCAGAATTTTTATTTATTTTCTTTTTATCTTCCATTTTTCTCTACTTTCTTGAGCATATTCCCTATAGTTATAATAGCTTTTTAGCATTGTTTTCAATTAATACTCTTCCCTGTGCCACTTATGAATCTTTTCTGTTGGTTGATTATTTTTCCTTCATCATAAGTATTATTTTCCTGTGTCTTTCATGTCTGGTTATTTGTTTATTGGATTCCAGACATTGCAAATTTTACATTTTTGGGTGGTTTAAATTTTCTGTAAACTTTTCAATATTTTTGAACTTTGCTTTGAGACTAAATTAAATTATTTTGAGGCAGGGCTAAAAGGTTTGTTCTTTCTGACTTTTAAGCTTTGTGAAGCAGATTAAGAAAAGTATTTAAAGGTAATTTTTCCTTACTACCAAAGAAATAGCTTTCTGAGGACTCTCTTATTTTGATCAATTTTATTGATATATATTAATAAGCATACAATTCATCCAAGTTGTATAATCAATGGTATTTTCTATAATCGCATAGTTGTGCATTCATCACTTCAATCATTATTAGAGCATTTTCATTATTTCAACAATAATAATAATAAGCATAAAAACAGACAAACAACCAAACAAGAAAAATCCTCACCTCTCAATTTCTCTCTCTTTCCAACACTGTACATAGCTGGTGTTTCTGGTTATTCTATCCAAAATGTATAATCAATGGTTTTTAGTATAATCACAATATTGTACATACATCATCTTAAAAATTTTAGAACAGTTTCCTTACTCCAAAAAGAAAGACTCCACACTCCTTAGCATTCCTTCCTCAGACCTACATAACAACTAATGAGGACTCTTTTTGATGCTCTCTGTCTTTTGGATTTTCTACTGTGGATGATGGGAACACATAAGCAACAAGGATCTACTTTTCTGAGCTTATAACATCCTATCTCCTACTGACTATACTCTGTACATCTTCTCTCAGTTATTCAAATATGCTAATTTATCCCCTTATTCAAATATTTAACCCTAAGATGGTTGTTTATAACTTATCCATCAAGTACCACTTTAAGATGTACTTCTTCAGAAAGAATTTCTTAGCTTCTCTAAGGTAAATTGGATATTTATTAGCATTTATTGCTCTTATGTTTCCACGAGTTTATGTGCATAAGTTATATAATTTTCTGTTTCCCTAATCAGAATGTATGTTACATGAAGGCAAGGTCCAGATGATTTTTAATTGACAATAACTACATTCTCAGTTATTGTCTCAGTTTATTCTCAGTTTATTCCATAAAATTTCATTAAATAAAAAAGAAAAATGAATTATTCATTTTCTTCAAAACTCTATAATATAGTTCAACTGTTGGTTGCCCTTTTATTTTTAAATATTTTAAAATATTTGACCCTTAGTGAAAAATCATTGAAAAATATCTCCTTACACCTCATTGGTTAAAATTCTTAAGTTAGAGTTACAATTGTGTTCCTCATTTTTGTTACTATAGTTTGATCTGTTATTATTATTGTATTAAAATTTATTCCCTTTTTAACATTATGAATTATTATACCTCAGTCATATTTTCAATTTAGCAATAATTTTGTAACCTCAATTAAGTTTTCTTACTGTTTTCATTCAGGTTATATTTTATTACATTTGCTGTGTCCTCTTAAATATTAATGAAAATACAAATGAAGGTGCCCTAAAACATTCTTCCAGTGAATCAGGTTTTTACCTGTTAGAGTTCATTTTCTTTAAACTATATATTTTATTCATAGAACCCAAATTTTAGCAGTTTTGAAACTTAAGACAGTTTTTTTTTTTTTTTTAAAGATTTTATTTATTCATTCATTTATATCCCCCTTGCTGCTTGTGCTCACTGGGTCAGCCAACCACGCTGTGCAGGCAAGCCTGCCCCCACCAGGAGGCCCCGGGAACCGAACCCGGGGCCTCCCATATGGTAAACGGGAGCCCCACCGATCGAGCCACAGCCGCTTCCCAAGACAGTTTTAAGAAAGAACATTTTTGTTGTTATTGTTTTTTAAAAATGTTTTTTCTTTATTTTTAATGAAGCTTTAGATTACATAAATGTTACAGTCCATTGAGGGTGGTGGACCACACTTGTGGGAGATGTTTGTGTGGGATGTGGTGGGAGGTGTGGGAGGTGGGCAACATGGGAATCCCATTGGGTTCCATGTAATATTTTGGGTATCTAAGCACCTCTTAAAATATATTTATATATATACATAAATAACATTTTTGTAAGCAAATGCACATATATGCGTATACATTTATATATCATTTTGCAAATGTTGGTATGTATTGTGAAAATTTTGATTTTTACCCACAATAAAAAAAAGTAAAAAAAATAATAATGCCCTAATTTAAACTAAGTAATCCAACAAATGTTCTACATTAATTTAGATTTGAAGCATGGAAATAATTTTAATAAAATCAAAAACTGAAAAAAAAAATATATAGGGGATTCCTATGTGCACTTTCCTCTTCCTCTCCCACACTTTCCCACATTAACATTGTTGTTATTCTTAAGAATTGACTTCAATAACAAAAGTGGTTGATTTGGCTTTTATCATAAATTGGTACACACCCACCGAAAAGTTTTGAAAAAGGATATCCAGAAAGGAAGGAAAAAAAATAGCTCAAAAGTCCAGTAGCCTATTGAGTACAATTTAAAAATAAAATATGCTATTGGACATTCAGATAAGTAATTGCTTATAAACTGACTTAAAAGAAATCCCAATGCAATTGACAATTACTGGTTTCTTTCAGGATTGGGCAATCCACATTGATAATATTTTAGGACATGTCCACACTATAGAGGTCATAATAATTCTGAGTGTGTGATTCCATAATTGATCCTTCAAACAAATCTTCAGTGCTTTCCACTAGATCCACAACTTTGCAGTTACAGAATTTCAATCTCCAGAACCACTACATCTTTACTTTCAAAATAATCTTTTGTCTCTCAAGAGCAGATTTTTCATCAAATTTGTTTGTTGGTATATTTATATTTTTCATGTATGTATATATCATGCATGTATAGTGGAACATCTAGGCCTAATGGTTAATTCTTTATTTAATCAACAAAAATAACTTTATTTTCAAGTATAATATTGCTTGAAATTTGAGTGTAACATATCATACTTTTGATATAAATGTATACATATTAAGTTCGTGTGTAAACCTGAGAATAAGTTTACCCCAGAAATGATTACTATATGTGATAAAATCACTTCATTATTTTCTATCTAAATATAGGAAAAGCTTCAACAGGCTTAATTTTCTTCTCTTACTTTATTCTATCTTTTTGTATGTCATCGTGGAATTTGGAAAACAAGCATTTAAACTTATAGATGATAATGTAGGTCACTTAATATTAAGAGGGAAAATTTATAGACAGATATTGATAAAAATTTCGATCTTTCTTTCCCATTCACATACCACAATTGTTTATCTGAACAGTGACAGACAGTTGCCAGGCATATTTTTTCCATCTCAGATGGAATATGTTATTTCTCAAGTAGTACAAAATGATATACTATGGATAGTATAGTAATTTGGTTATGGAGGGTTATACTTTTACAGAATTTTCTGACACAACAACTTTTTCAAATCAAGAGAACAGCTTTCCCACTTTTTATTGAAATACTGTAGTTCAATGTGAATTATAATGTGTAGGTATTCATTTTTTTTTTTCAGCCCTGCGGAAGGGCCCGGAGGCTTTATTTCTTGGATTATTGTATATATTAAATTTGTCTACTTTAGCCTATTTGAATTTTATCTGAAGTAATTTTACATAATTATATATTGTCACTAATTTCAATGGCAATTTCCCATGAGAACATAAAATCTTTGGTACCAAGAGCTAAAAGATTTGTTCTTTCATACTAAGGTGCAAGTGTTTTTTTTCTCAAACTCAATATGTACCATTCATACTCTTAGGAAAAAACTCTTAGGAAAATCAAACAAATTCCAATTTTAAACTCTTTTAAATTTATCCTTTGTCTCTCTACCCCTTGGTATATATATGGATGTGTTAAAAACAAAAACAAAAACAAAAACATTAGTATGATCAGACATCATTTATGAAGGGATTCCAGAACTGTTTTCTGAATAGTCCAGAAACAGTTGCTCTAAATCCAAAGGAAAATTTGTGGAATAGCAAGTAATAAAATAATGTCTGCTTCTAGAATAAGTCTTCAGATGGGGAATGGAGTTTATTATATCTCTCAACGTGTTATATTATTGTATACAATTTCTATCTAAATAATCCCAACTCCTGCTGGCCCATATGCATAGGGGAAAAAATATGGAACTTGTACTAATATGATACGAGAAGTAGGATCAACAATTAATATCATTTGCTTTCCATTCTCCTTTCTTTTCCATATGTTTTTTAGAGAATCTTTAAAAAACTTACTGATTTTATTCGAAGAGTTATAAGTTTACAGAAATATCATGCAGAAACTTCAGAGTTCCCACATAGCCCTTCTCTCTCACACAGTTTACCCTACTATTAACAGTTTGCATTAGTGTGGTACCTCTGTTAAAATTGATGAAATAATATTATTATAATTATACTAGTAATTTTAGTCCATAGCTTAGAGTTCACTGTTTGTATTGTATAGTCCTAAGGTTTTTTTAAAAAATTGTTATTCTAGTAACACACATACAATGTAAAATTTACCTTTCTAACCACATTCAAATATATAGTTGAGTGGTATTAACTATATTAAAAATATTGTGCTACTATCACCATCATTCATTTCCAAAACATTTCCATCACTGAAACAGAGGAATTGTGCCAATTAAGGATTAACTTCCCATTCTGTAGGCCAACCCTGGTCCCTGGTCACCTGTATTCTAGTTTCTGACTCTCTAAATGTGCTTATTCTAATTATTTCAAATCAGTGAGATGGTACAATATTTATCTTTATATGTTTGGCTTATTTCATTCAACATGATATCTTTAAGATTCATCCATGTTGTCGCATGTGCCAGAACTTAATTCTTTTTATAGCTAAACAATATTGCATAGTATTTATATATCACTGTATCTTGTTTACCCAGTCATCTGTTGATGGACTTTGCATCATTTACACCTTTTTGCAATTGTGACTAATACCTCTACTAACATTGGTGTGCAAATATTTGTTGAAGTCCCTCTTTTCAATTCTTTTGGGTATACCCTTAAAAGTGGAATTGTTGGGTCATTTGGTAATTCCATACTCAACTGATTTTCACATTGGCTATACCATTTTACATTCCCACTATCAATGGTTGAGAGTTCCTATTTCTCCAAATCTTCTCGAACACTTTTCATTTTCCATTTTTTTTTATTTCTAGTGGGTTTGAAATGGTATCTCATTGTGTTTTAGATTTGCATGTCCCTAATGACTAATGTGGAGCATCTTTTCATTGTCTTACTGGCCATTTGCATATCTTCTTTGAAGAAATATCTATTCAATTATTGTGGCCATTTTTTAACTGAGTTTTTTGTCCTTCTTCTGTAGAGTTGTAGGATTTCTTTATATTTTCTGGATATTAAACCCTTATCGGACATGTGGTTTCCAAATACAATCTCCAATTCTGTAGATTGTCTTTTTGCTTTCCCAATGAAGGCTTTTGATGCATAAAAGTTTTTAATTTAATGAAGTTCAGTTATACGTTTTTTTATTGTTGTTGTTGCTTGCACTTTTGGTGTAAAGTCTAAGAAACCTTGTCTAACATAGAGTCCTGATGATGTTTCCGTATGCTTTCTTCTAGAAGTTATATAATTTTGATTCTTATATTAAGTTATTTTATCCATTTTGAGATAATTTTTATCTGGTGTGAGATGGGAGTCCACCTTAATTGTATTGCTTATAGTTAATCAGTTTTCCTAGCACCATTTATTGAAGAGACTCCTCTTTCTCCATAGAGTGGAATTGGTATCCTGGTAAAAAATCAATTAGTCAAAAATGTGAGGGTTTATTTTTGAACTCTCTATTTGAATCCATTGGACTATATGTCTGTCATTGTGTCAGTAAAATGCTGTTTTGATTATTTTATCTTTATACTATATTTTAAAATGTTTTGGCATTTAAAATTTTTGTTTTTTATTTTTAATTTTTTTTAGTTTTGTTATAATTTTAAAATAAAAAGTATGAGTGTTCCAACTTTGTTCTTTTTTTCAAGAGAGTTTTGGTTATTTGGGAAACCTTACACTTCTGTATAAATTTGATGACTGGCTTTTCCATTTCTTCAGAGATGGCTGTTGGAATTTTTAATTGATATAGCATGGGATCTGTAAATTGCTTTGGGTAGAAATGACATCTTAATCATATTTAGTCTTAAATCCATAAACATGGAATATTCTTCCAATCCTTTAGTTTTTCTCTGATTTTTTTGAGAAAGATCTTTTAGTTTTATATGTACAGGTTCTTTACATCCTTGGTTAAATTTGCTCCTATTTATTTTATTTTTAGTTGCTATTGGAAATTGATTTTTTCTTGATTTCTTTATCAGATTGTTCATTACTTGTTTATAGAAATAGTTCTGATTTTTGAGTGTTGAACTTCTATTGTTAGTTTGCTGAATTCATTGGTTAGCTCTAATAGATTTATTATGGCTTTTTCAGGGTTTTATATACATATAATCAATATATAGGACCTTGTCTTCTAGAAATAGGGAAAGTTTTACAAAATTTTATTTCTTCCTTTCCAGTTTGGATTCTTTTTATTTCTTTTTCTACTCAAACTGCTCTAGCTAGAACTTCTAGTACAATGCACAATAACAGTGGTGATAGTGGATGTCCTTGTCTTCTTCTTGGTTTTAGGGGGGAAAGATTTCGGTATTTCACCATTCAATATGATATTATCTATGAGTTTTTCATATTGAGGAAGTTTTCTTATATTCCTAGTTTCACTATTCTTAGTGTTTTTCCAAGTACTCGTATTGAATTTGGTAACATGTCTTTTCTGCATAAATTGAAATGATCATGGTTATTTTTTTTTCCTTCACTCTACTAATATGGGGTATTAGTCAGCCAAAGAGGTGCTGATGGCAAGTACCAGAAGTACTTTCTGTTGGCTTTTATAAAGGATAATTATTTGGTATAAATGCTTAAAGTTGCAAGGCCCTAAAGAGTCCAACTCAAGGTACCATAAGAGGTACTTTCTCACCCAAGTCAGTTGCCATGTGTTAGAGCAAGATGATGGGCTGTCTCTGCCTGGTCTCTCCTTCCTTCTTCTTCTTAAGGCTCTGTGGGCCCAGCTTCTTCTGATCTCACCTGTAGGCTGGCATAGGGGCTTTAGCTGTTTAAGCATTCTCATTTCTGTCACATGGCAGGACCAAAATGATCAAGTTTTCTCCTCTTCTTTATCTTATTCTATGTGTCTTCTTCTTGTGTGAATATCCATTTATATAGCCCACCAAGGGGGCAGGGAATTAACCCTGAGTCACGCCCTACTGAAGTGGCCTAATCAAAGCCCTAATCTTAACATAATTCAATCAAAGGCATCTCAGCTGAATCTAATACAATCAAAGGGTATCACACCCTGAAGAACAGACCAGTTTATAAACATAATTTCTCTTTTTGGGATTCATAAATAATCTCAAATGCCCACATGTGGTGTATTATGTTCATTGATTTTCTTAACTTGAAGCATCCTTACATACCTGGGATTAATTCCAATTGATCATAGTGCATAATTCTTTTAATGTGTTATTGGATTTAAATTGCTAGTTTTTTTTTTTTGAGGATTGTTTCATCTACATTCATAAGGGGTATTGGTCTGTAATTTTCTTTTCTTGTGGTTATCTTTATCTGGCTTTCTAATTAGGGTGATGATGTCCTCTTAAAATGAATCAGGAAATGTTCCCTCTTCTTCGAGTCTGTGAAAGAGTTTGAACAGGATTGGTTTGAATTCTTGGAATGTTTGGTAAAATTCATCTGTGAAGCCATTTGGTCCTGGGCTTTTCTTTTTTGGGAGGTTTTTTTCTTTTTTTAATATATTTTCATTAGAGACGTTGTGAACCCAGAAAACAACCATGAACGTGTATGGAACTCCCACACAACATCTCTCCACCAACACACCACACTGCTGTGAAATATTTGCAACAGACCATGAGATAACATCATCAGACCACTACCACCAACTGATTTCTGAATGTACACATGGCATACCCTTTCCATAACCCCCCATCATTAACACAGCATATCCTTGGCTCTGATGCAAGAGCACTACAGTATTGCTGTTAACCATAGTCCACAGGCCACACTAATTGTATTTTTCCTATGCTTCTCCACATTCCCACCACCCTGCAATAGTGATATACATTTGTTCTAGTTCATAGAAGGACATTCTTGCACCTGTACTATTAAACACAATTCTCATTCACCCCTGAGTTCACTATGCTATTCAGTCCCTAGACTATTCTCTAGCCCCCCTTCATTTGGCATTTACACTTTTGGGAGATTTTTGATTATAGATTTACTCCCTTTAATTGTTATTGGTCTGTTCAGATCTTTTCTTTTTCGTGAGTCAATATATATAATTCATTCCTGATTTTATTTATTTCTGACTTTTTTTTATGTCATTCTACCTAAAGGTTTGTTGTTTTTGTTGATCTTTTCAAAGAGCCAACATATGATTTTATTGATTTTCTCTATTGATTTTTATTCTCTATTTTATTTATATATGCTCTACACTGTTATTTTCTTCCTCTGCTTACTTTGGATATAGTTTGTCCTTTTTTTTGTTTTTTCTAGATCCTCCAGTTGTAAGGTTAGGTCTCTGTTTTGAGAATTTTCTTCTTTCTAAACACACGCTTTTAAAGGTATATATTTTCAACTTAGCAGTGCCTTGCTGCATCACATAAGTTTTTGCATGTTGTATTTTCATTTTCATTCACCTCAAGATATTTGCTAAGTTCCTTTTTCATTTCTTCTTTGACCCATTGTTTGTTTATGAATCTCTTGTTTAACACCACAAATTTGTGGATTTTCCATTTTTCACTCTGTTTTTGATTTCTAACTTCATTCTGTTGAGGTTGGGGGAAATACATGGCATGATTTCAATATTTTTGAATTTATTGACACTTATTTGTGATGTGACATATGGCCCATCCTCAAGAAGGAATCAAGTACACTAGTGGTGAATATGCACTGTGCTGCTCTTGGCTGAAGTGTTCTATACATGTCTATTAGGTCTAGTTTGTTTTTAATGTCATTCAAGTCTTCTATTTCTTTATTGATCTTCTGCCTAGATGTTCTAACCATTATTGAAACAAATGTATTGAAGTCTCTTACTATTAATTAAAGAATTTCAACCTTTGAGTTTTCCAATATTTGCTTCATTTATTTTGTGACTTAAGTGTGTATTAAGTGTGTTTATATTTACAATTGTTATGTTTTCAGGTTGAATTGACTCTTTTAACTTCTTTGTCCCTTATAATAGTTTTTTACTTAAAGTCTATTTTATCTGATATTTATATAGCCAAACCAGCTCACTTTTGGTTACTATTTGTGTGGCATATTTTCCCATCCTTTCATTTCCACCTACTTGTGTCTTTGAATAAGTTTAATTTCTGGTAAACAGCATATTTTTAGATCTGCTTTTATCCATTCTGCTAATCTTTGCCTTTTGGCTGGAGAGTTTAATCCATTTATATTTAAAGTAAGTATTCATTATGCAGGGCTTTTTTTGCCATTTTGCTATTTGGGTTTTGTAAGACTTATAAAATTTTTGTTCTACAATTCTTCTATTAATGTCTACTTTCATATTTATTTCATTTTTTGTTTATACCATTTTGAATCCCTCTCTCATTCCTTCTATTTTTTTTCTTTTCAGGTATTTTCTTTATGGTGACTATGGGGCTTAAATTTTTTACCATCCTAAATCTATAACCATAATGTTTGATTTTATACCAAATTACCTCTAATAGCATAAACAAACATGTTCCTTTACCACTTTACCCCTTACATTTTAGTTGTACTTATTACAAATTATATCTTCATACATTATCCAAAACCACTTATAAGAATCTAAATGCCCCCTCTGCTCCCTACAAAAAAGATCACCCTCCCATTTGCTCTGTCCTATGTCTTACAACTGGTAATGCTTCACTCCAGGCTGCTTTGACTTAATTGTTTCTTACACCACTTTAGTTGTCCATAAACTGCTCCTGCCTGCAGGGCAAGTTCTGTGAGTAGAGCCAGAAATGAGTTTCCTGGATCAGCCATTTTAGTTTGCTGTCCAATAGCTTGTCACTGATGTATAGAGTCAAGATGTGACTCTGCTTCCATCAAAATAGGACCAGGGACCCATACTAGGAGTGCATGCTGGCTCCATACTGCTTTGTGTAGTGGTTTTGGGAGGAGCCAACAAGTGCTCAATCCTTTTTTAAATTCTTGTATTGTTAGTTTGGCACTCACAGAGTTACAACCACTCTTTAACAATTTTCTGGAGTTTTAATGAACATGGTTTGCCAGTTTATGCTAGGTGTTCAAAGATTATGTGAGGGAATGGAACATCTTATGCCACTATCTTGATTGACGAAAGCACAGAGAATATATTTAGCTGTGTGTGTAAGATATTCCAATTAGAAATAACAGTAAGTCTGCACAGGTACTTTATTGGGCATATTTTCATGGTGTATCATTTTTGGTTCCAAAAAGTCATATAAATCTGTGCCACCTTTCAATTTACAGACAATTTCTCTAAAAGGAAATTTTATTAATAGTTGTTAAAATATCAATTGAATGGTATGCACCTCTCATACCTATAATGTCATGTTCCAGTTTTATAAAAAATATATAGTCAATGGGTGAATGCTTACCATATTTCCTATGATTTGTCTAAAATTCCACTCAACTTCATTGGAAAATTTCTGAATAACTATTAAAGCCTGGAGTCACTTAAACAGTGGAATATATGCTTTCATATCTTCAATATTACCAGTTAAAACCTGCCACGAGAAAGATCCCATGCCTACTTTTTCAAAGCAGGATTGCCATATATTTGCAGATAATTATCTCTCTCCTTTAAGCAGGATGATACCCAAATCAGAGAGAAAACAGGAGAGAAGCTGGTTTTCTGCAAAACTGAGTTCATTTCTGAATGCATAGAAATGTAGTTGCCTGCATAACATTCATTTTGAGATGTTCAGCCAGCAGGTGGAACAATATAAGAATATGCAATGAATATGAAATGGAGCTCCAACATTTATAAAATGCTTTCCTTTTCAAGGAAAATCATTATGTGGGGCAAAAAACTATTTTTAAAAAACGTTGTGCATTATGGGACAGTTCCCTGTGGCAATATGAATTTCTAAGTAGTTTGGAACAAACATGGTAATTCTGAAAAATAGATAAATTTTTAAAAATTAAGAGAAAATAAATCAGAGCATCTTTTCTTGGTTAAGAACATATCCAGTGGTGCTTCTAAGTTGGATATTAGCTAGATTTTAGGGATGTGTGAAGAATTGACAAATAAACAGGAAAGGGTAAAAACCCAGGAAGAGTAGAGAAAATTAAAAGGAATAGAGAAGTAAAATTTGTTCAACTAAGTACTAGTCATTACTCTGTCTAATTCAGGCATTTGTACCAATGTCATCCATTTTAAATTATCCTTATGAGTGAATTAAGGAGAACATATAAAATTAATAATACCCACTACTGTTACTTACATTTATTGGGAATTTTATGTCTATGGTGAAACATCCATTTAGAGAAATGAAATGCACTAAAAATTAGCATTACAGCAAGCAACGAGATATTTCTAATCTATGTCTCTGCTTCAGCTAATTGCCTCAACAGCCCTCCTCAAGCATTACTTTAGGTTTTCTGTAGGTAATAGTTCTCTGTGCATCCTGGTCATGACTTATGATTTAATCAGGTATTCAAAAGTAGAATATGAAGCAATAGAAAGGCAATCTGAATTGTGCCAGTTTTCTAGAGACAATATAGATCTTAAAATATAATCAGGAGAGGAGAAAAAAGCATTAGAAATAGTGATTTAATTTTCAATCTCATCTTTTGCAGAAAAGTAACATCTGCATTTCATCATTAAGGCAAACACAGCATCTCTGAAGAGGATTCTGGGAGTACTTATGTTTGATTGGAAAAAGACTTCATTTTTTCTATGATAACCATTTGCCCTATTATATCACTTCATTTTAATACATTTTCTTGTTTTTATAAGGGATTTCAAGAAAGAATGCAAATACGTGTCATAGAGGCATCTTAATTTTTATTTTTGAGTGAGGTTAATAAAGCAATGCTTATGCTTTTCTATTGTTCGTTAATCTGCATACAGTTCTATTATCCTCATGTAAATGTTTGTCATGTAATTGTTTCCAGCTAGAATAACCAAAAGTTAGAAAAATGTAATAAATTGTTACTTATCTTACAACTATATTTCCAAGTTTTTACAAAGTTTAAAAAGTAGCTCATATTTGTTTGCAATTTCCATTACTCTGAGGAGACTTTTTGAAAATTCCATGGCCCCTCTTTATCTAATTGGAGACAGCTTGTGCATGGAAGCTATGTAACTTGTGCTGAGGTCAGAGGTTATGAACACCAGTAGCACCTGAGTTTATTAGATAAATGTTGTATTTTTCAATTTGTCATCTAGGTTTCTACTAAAAATATATTCTCTGCTTTATGGAAAACTATTTTAGTAATTTTTATAATGTAATTTCATTTAAGCATTTTTACTTCACTGCAATTATCCAAGTTAAAACCAAAGATTCCTTATGGATGAATTTGAATCAACGTTATTGTGCTATATGTCTTCCAATTGGTACAGCATGAAAACAGAAGGGGGAAAAAAAGCTAAGAAATGGCAAGGAATGGAGTTGCAGTAAACATGAATTGATTATTTTAACCCAGCACTAACAAGGAGATAAAATGCTAAAAATATTAAGACATCCTACTAATTTGACAACAGGGTTAAATTGGGACTACTGCTATTAGGAAGCATTTTACTCCAATTACCTTGGCCCCCATAGAAATTTTATTGGATGAAAAATATTGGTAAGAACTGGCACACAGTTTCTCCTCTGATGAAGGTTGATTTACTCTGCATCCTATCAACAAAGTGTATTACAACAAATTTTACATATGAGAAAACAACGTTAACACCCTTTTCTTCACTTTGTATTTCAGTATCTTTGACAGATTATATAAAAATGATAAATATAAATACAGAAGCTAAATACAGACCAATAAAATTTACTTACCGAAAGGCATTATTTAGTATATATAATTAAATAAATATTTTATTATTTATATTTATTATTTTATTTTTTATTCATATCCCTACTGAAATGTGTATGCAAAACTACAAAGTACATAAAATTAATAATGATCATACTCTAAATTCTTCTTCAATATCATTTAGGATATTGGTTAGAAAATTTAAGTCTCAAAATGTTTAAGAATGAAAACAGCATATGTTTTATTTAGCAAAGCTAAAACACTCAATATTTGGAAAACTTTACTTCCAAATATTACTTGGATAGAATGCCATCTGGGCTCATCTTGATGGAACCATATTTGTAGACAGTTGATGACATTTAAGATATTGTCCTGTAAATCAATGTATCCTTCAACAATGCTCTAGCCTGGAAATAATTCTGAGATTTTATATTTAACATAGCTTTTAATCAGCTGAAATATATAAGAGGGGATGAAAGCATCCTGGGACATTTAGTGCAGGTGATCTCTACATGTAAAAATAAGTCTTTGTCAACTGCAATGTTGGATGCCATGACCTAACTTCCCAAATGTTTGCCCAGGGTAGATTGTTACTGTTTCTTCCTTCATTCTAGAGAGCAAAATCCATTATCATTCGTATATATGTAATGTATCCATATATCTCCAACTATATGTCCACATTTTTTTTTTTTAAATATTTTATTTATTTATTCATTTATCCCCCCCTTGCTGCTTGTGCTCGCTGGGTCAGCTAACCACGTCGTGCGGGCGGGCTTGCCTTCACCAGGAGGCCCCGGGAACCGAACCCAGGGCCTCCCATATGGTAAACGGGAGCCCTACTGATTGAGCCACAGCCGCTTCCCTATGTCCACATTTTAATCTCATAGAATCATACATAAAAAATTTAGAGACAGACTATTGAGATTTTCAAGTTATAAGATCTATCTTATAAAATCCTATACAATGTCATTTGTCATCAATTACTTGTTTTGTGTTGCACACATCACTAAATGAGGGTGAAGGTGAAGGGTTCTAGGACAGAAATGCAAAGGTTAAAATAAGAGAGTTTCTCTCTCTCTCTCTCTCTCTCTCTCTCTCTCTCTCTTTCACTCTCTTGCAGTCTCTCTTCCTATCTCTATCTCTATCTCTATCCTATCTCTCTCTATTCCTTTTTTTAAGTTCCATCCAGAATAGGAACTTATTAGAGGCAGGGATTATGACTTTCTCTTTGTTTTCAACCTAAGTTCTAGCTCACAGTGTTTACTAAGTATCTGTTGAATGATTTAAGTGAATGAGTGCTTATAGTAACAACAGATTTCACATTAATTATAGGGTTCAACTGATAATTTGTTATTCTGTAAATATCCCATTATTCGTAATATAGCTTAATAAATCCATATGAAAAATTCTAAGGTGATAAAATACCTTAAGCTGTTTATTTCACTTGAATGTTTTATGATCAGTTTGGAACAGATAGGGATCAATTTTCAAAATGTTTAATTATGTAGGAAAGCATTTCTAGTATTATCCCCCTCTCCACAACACCATTACAAAAAGATTTTTGTTTATTATTATATAGTTATTTAGTATTTATATAATAATTTAAATAATAATATTTAGCATTTCAATCCAGACTACAGTGTGAGGGGTGGAAAAATTCTACTCTCCCTGCTTAATTGTCAGCCCAAATTAGTTAACCTATCTAAAATCAGTGGTAAAACTTGGAGATAATCAGGAGGGAAAAGAAGAATACAAGGAAGCAAAAAAATGGGAGAGATAAAAGTTAGTAGAAAGGAAGGGCAAATTCTTACAATGGAGAAACCACATTTTACTGATTTTTCCAAATTTCTTTTTTATTTCCAGTAATCTTCTAGCAAGAAAAGTGGAAATGAGGAAAAGAGGGAATAAAAATACCCTAATACTTATATCAGTTTCAAGTCTAATGTTAATACCTATTCTGAAATGTTGTTAGCATTGCCCTTGGACAAATAATAACTAAAATTTTAGCATTTTAAAACCTGTGGAGAACAGGTTTTATCTACTTAAACAAGTCATATTAAGTATGAAGTAATGTACAAAATTATTTGAAATAAAGAAGTTGTATTTTAGTAAAAGCATTCATCTTCATTAATATGCTTATCAATTGGTGGTAAGATAATGATTTTCTTGGAAAATATATCCCAAAAAGTTAAACATCAATCATATATTCTTAATCTATTTAAGTGACTCTATACTGCATCTTTGAAAATTTATTTTCATCTTTGAAAATTTATTTAAGAAAGATGTCTTTACTCTCTAATTTTATCATTCTTGGTCTGTGAACTTAGGCTCCTTATTTTTCTTTGAAGTTCATTGTTACAGTTTAGTCATCAGAGGATTATTTGACTTCAGTGGATATGATTTAATAATTAAAAGGATGAAGGACTCCTTTTATATCAGTTTTCATTATGATTAAGCCCCTATTTATCAGCTTGATCATAGAGTCTGATAAAAGTTCACTGAGATATAATTCATCAATTTCCTTTAGAAAAGCATATTTTACTATGATTTCTAAAATGATAGTAGGATAAAAGAAAAAATATTTTTATTTAAGAGAAAATATAGGACATTACATGACTTATTTTACTCTTTAAAATGTTATTTTTCTGAAGAGTATTTTTTTAGATTAGGGAACAAATATGCAACCAAGATCACCTCCCCAAAATACCACTACTTGGAAGTCAAATTCGTAGGAGTCTCATAAATATTCCCTTTTAAAATATATTGAGATATAAATTACATTCAATAAAAGTCACCCAATTCAAGTGTACAATTCAATGATTGTTAAAAATAGTGAAGTCATTCAATCATCAAAACAACCCAGTTTTAGAACATTTTCTTTACTCCAATGAGATCCTTCATCCTCATTTGCAATCAGTCCTCATTTCTACTCCAAGTTCTTGGCAACCTTGACTCTACTTTCTGTCTCAGCATATTTTACTTTTCAGGGTATGCCATTCTCATGGAAAATACAATATGTGGCCTGTTATGTCTGGCTCTTTCCCTTATCATACTGTTTTTGAGATTTGTCCATGTTGTAGTATGTATCAGTATTTCATTCATTTTAAGTGCTAGGCTTTTCTGGGATGACCAAGTCTCAGTAAATCTAAAAGGACCAAAATCATACTAAGTGGATTATCTGAATGCAATTGAATTGAATTAGAATTATAAAACAATAAGACATCTATAAAAATCCCAAATATTGGAACGTTAATGACACATTTATCTATAGTTTATGGATCAAAGATAGAATCACAAATGATACTAGAAAATATTTCAATGGAATGGCAATAAAATGTCCAATATCAAAATTTGTAGTTTACACTATGAAAAAATCAAAGTGTTGGCATAATCTGTTCATAATTATTTCATTATTCATAATTTGTAGAGAATTTGTGGTGTTTTGATTCTAAATATTGATATTTGTGTTGATTCTTTTTCTTTTATTAATGAAGTTTTGGTTGTCACTTTTGTTGATCTTTTCAGTCAATTTCTGATTTTGCTAATATTCTCCATGGTCTGTTTTCTATTTTATTGCTTTTTACTTTTATCTTTTTTATTTCTATTCTTACTTTGAGTTTTCTTTGTTCTCTTTGTCTAACTTTTTAAGGTGAAACATTAGGTCATTTATTTTAGGTCTTTTCTCTTTCTAAATATAGGCAATTGAAACTATAAATTTCCTTTTAAGTACTGCTTTAGCAGTAAAGTAGAAATTTTGATGTTGGACATTTTATTGCCATTCCATTGAAATATTTTCTAGTATCATTTGTGATTCTATCTTTGACCCATGAACTATAGATAAATGTGTCATTAACGTCCCAATATTTGGAACTTTTATAGATGTCTTATTGTTTTATAATTCTAATTTAATTCAATTGCATTTAGATAATCCACTTAATATGATTTCGATCCTTTTAGATTTACTGAGACTTGGTCATCCCAGAAAAGCCTAGCATGGTGAATATATTATAAACCACTGAAAAGAAGTATATTCCATGGTTGTCGGATGTGGTGCTCAAAAATGTTGATTCAACGAAGGAGGGTGATGTTGTTCAGGACTTTTATATGGTTACTGATTTATTGTCTTGCTGGTCTTAAGTTGAAGAAAGGTGTGAATGTGGCACTACTTTTTTCCTGAGGTAGTAAATCCCAAAAATATTCCCAGGAGTTAGATAAAGCTTTTTGACATAATCCTATTTACAAAAAATCACTAGCTTAGATAGAAAGATATAGAAATAATGCAAAATGAAAGAGTCCTTTGAAACACCTCAAATTAAACTTAAAGGACGAGAAAACTAAATCTGCTAACAATCTACCATTCATGGAAAAGAAAGGTTAGCTCATTGTGTGGTTGTAAAAGCCCAAAGGGTGGAAGAAATATCCTAAATGAAAGAGCTAAGAGTCATGGAAAATTAATACTGAGAAGGAGTAGGTGTGTGTCCTAATCAAGGAATCTTCCAATATTTTCCCAGCTTGATTTCATAATTGCAATGAACTAACAACTATTTTGTGCCTCCTCTGTTCTTCCTTTTTGTACAGGACTGTCTATAAACACTTTTCCTATACCTATCCAACCATTGTATGTTGGGTGCATATGGGGCAGATAACTAGACTCTTTAGGTCATATATCTTTAGAGTAAGGGGAATTGAACTTGAGAAATTATACTCGAGTAATTACGATGAGGAGTATGATCTTCACCTGGACTTGATTTATTAATATATGTTGAGATTTTGGACCCCGTAATGATACTATGATGGAAATAGATTTTGGGGGCCTTGGAAGGGGATGAGTGTATTTTGCATGTGTGAAGAATGTTAATTATTTGTGTCCAGAGGGTAGACTATGGTGGTTTTAAAATACTTTCACACATTATTTGATACTACTCTCTTGAAAAGGTAGAATCCAAGCATACATCAATTGTGTGCTGGATTTATTGTCTCACTTGTAGTGAATAGAAAAATGCCCAAGTGATGGCTTGTGACTTTCATCATCAGGTAATGGAGGATATTGTAGCTTTCCCTCTCTCTTGGATCACTGGCTCTGGCTAGAAAAAGGATATGCAATGGAAACCAAATGCATAAGCATATTACAAGTCTTATTTATTATCCAATAAAATAGACTTTCAGAAAATAATATCACCAGAGATATAGAGAGCTATCATGATGATAAAAGTGACAATTCACCTAGAAGACATAATAATTCTAAATATATGTACAACTGAAAACAAAGCCTAAAAATACATGTAAAAATACTGATATAACTGAAAGGAGAAACTGGTAATTCCACTATTAAAATAAGAAATTGTAATACCACTCCATCAGCAGTTTTTAAACTCTCTATAAATACTATTGTCCAATTGTATTTAAAAGAAACCTTTGGTAGGTAAGAGCTGAGGACTTAACACAATATATATGTATATATTTGTTTTATTTCATTTTCTAAAACAATATTTTACAATCACACTCTCAGATTCAGCTTTAGGTCATGTTTTTTGGCAGTAGCTTCAATTTGATATTTCCTTGGAAGCCATTTTTCAGTTTTAGCATCATTTACCCCCAGGAGCATCTGAGGATTTTCAAAAGCACTGAGTTCTGGCTCCTTCATTTAATGTTCTACCCTATCATTTAGTGCTTTCTTTTCAAATTTTACTATAAGAAGCAAGAAGGAAACAGGTGACACTTTCAGCATTTTGCCTGGAAATCTCTTTCACTAGATCATCCATTAGTTTATTAGCAACAGTTTTTACAGTCTAGATTACAGCATGTGAGAGTGCTGCTAAACTTTCTGCTATTACATAACACAAATTCCCTTTCCTCGAGTTGCCAACACTATTTCCTGTTTTTCTTTTAAATTTTATGTTGCAGCCTCCTCAAAGACCAGCATGCATCCTCAAACAGTTTTTTCAAGCCTCTTAAAAAGTTTAGTAACATTCACCTCATACTACTTCCAACTTCAGTCCATTGCCTGGTTCCAGAGACACTCCCATATTTTTAGGCATTTGTTATGACCATAGCCCACTTCTAGGTATCAAAATCTATATTACCTGTTTCTACAGAAAAATTACCCCCAAACTAATGCCCCGACATTTATTATGTTGCAATTTCTGTGGGTTAAGAATTTGGAACAGGCTTTGCTTGGTGCTTCTAGGTTAGTGACTCACATTTGGTTGCAATTAAGGTGTCAGTGAGGACTGATCATCTGAAGATTTGACTAGGGCTGCATAATCTGATTCCAAGATGGTTCATTCACATGGCTATGGCAGGAAGCCTCAGTTAGTACCCATATGGACTGTGTCTTGACTGCTTTTGTGTCCTCAAATTATGGCAGCTAACCTCCCTCATAGCAACCAAGAGAGAGAACCAAAATGAAAGCTACAATGTCTGTTATGAACTGATCTGTGAAGTCAGACATTATTATATCTGCTTTAATTTAGTCATTAGAAGTGAGCTACTAAGTCCTACCTACTCTAAAGAAGAAAGGAATTAAGCTCCACATCTCAAATATAATACTATTTAAACAGTGTTTGGGCATATTTTAATTTCATCACATTCATTATTTGAATTTTATTAATTTGGGCATTTATCTTGGAATTGTACCTGTCTTGGTGTATAGGTTCTAGATCTTGTTATAAATCTCTAGATCATTTTGAAGTTTTGATTTTATTGGGCAATCAACCCAGTTATATTCAGAGTGAAAATTCCATCTTACCTTCTTTGTAGAGTGTTTCATATCCCATAGCTGTTCTCAAAGTCTTTGCTATGCTGATTTGAGTATTACCTCACTGTAGCTTAAAGGTGAGCCTGTGAGTTTATATATGGAATAAGGCCTCCACTTATTTGGCTCTTTCTACCCTGGGATGTTCCCCTCATCCTCCAGTTTATGTGGCAAATTTTATGTATTATCTAGCCCCCAAAATAACTTTTCTTTTGGCCTTTTAGTCATTGACACTACCATCTGCTGCTCTGCATATGGGGCATACCTTTGAGACAAAGATAAGGCGGATATAAATTTTGAGCCATAGATGGCTCTACCTAAAACTTTTGACTCTCCTTCATAGTCTGATTGTTTTGTTTATTTTCCACAGTTTCTAGATAGTTGTTTTATTTCCCCCAAAAAACTTCTAGTTTAATATGTTGGAGGGCTATGCTATAGTAGGTGTATTAGTCAGCCAAAGGGTTGCTAATGTGAAATACCAAAAATAGGTTGGTCTTTATAAAGGGTATTTATTTGGGGTAGAAGTCCACAGATACCAGGCCATAAAGCATTAAGTTTCTTCTCTCACCACAGTCCATTGCCACATGTTAGAGCAAGACAGTTGCAGGCGTTTGCCAGGGTTCAGGCTTCTGGGGTTCCTCTCTTCCCGGGGCTGCATTTCTCATCGGGCTTAGCTCCTGTTTCCTCCACAAGGTCAGCTGTAGGCGAACAGCTTGCTTCTCTTCTCTTCTTTCCAACATCAAAACTGCTTCTCAAAAGACAGCTTCAACTGTCCTTTGTCTTGCCTATTATATTTGATTCCCCACCCACCAAGGGGTGGGGGCTCAATGCCCTAATCCTAACCTAATCATGCCCAGATTAACAGATCAGTTTATAAGCATGATTCAATTATATTTTTGGAATTCATAATTACATCAAACTGCCACAGTATGTTTACTCTGCCACACCAGAGTAACCACTCCAGGTCTCAAGGTATACTTTTACGTAACATTGCCACCTTTAGACTCAAATGAGAAAGAGATTGCCTAAAACAGTACACTCCATTTCAATTCACAACTAGTGGGAGTCTTAGTAATTTTGCTCCTACAATAGGTCAGTGATTATCATCACTTGACTTATCACCAGCAGCATGATCTGTGTGGCTATATAGATGGCATGCATTCAGAACTCCTCCCATAGTCAGCAGGAACCACTTTCTTTGTGTACTTCTGATACTGTCTTAATTTTGTTCTCCTTTAATAAGATCCTGAGACCAGTATTGATGCAAGTAGTGGACTAAGTGCAGTTAACATTAGTAGGGAGGTGATATATAGAAGAAAAGGAAGATAATAAATTTTGCACATTAAGACAAGCTATCACAGTAGATGACTTGAGAATAATTCTGCCAGAAAACCTTGAGGAATGGTGCATAAGACACACTTCAGAAATATTCCATCTGAGGAGTGAGAGAGTTGAGATAACTATACACCAACTATGGATGTTCATTGGTTGAGGAATGCTCCTAAAGAGTATTCATTTTTGGCCCATTGGACTTGTCACATGTATACCTAAGAAAGCAGCATGGTTTTGACCAGTAAGGGGAAAAATCTCTCATTCACAGAGATGTGGGTGCTGGCAGTTGAAAGTCACTTGGAACTCTAGGCAAGATATGAAGGATATGGATGCTTCACTAATAGGGTCAATTTTTTTGTTGTTTCTTCTCTTTTCTTCCTACTGAACGCTAATTAAAGCCCACTTCACAGCCACCTTGAGAATTGCTTTATATACCTGTATAAGCTTGATTCAAAGGGACAACCCAAAAGAATAATGAAATACTATTTCCCTTCTCTCTGGTGCTATGTGAAGATTCTCTTTCTTTCAACAGCTAGAGAATGTTCTACATGGATAAAGCTATCTATGTTGTATATAGAAAAAAATACGTACCATGTGCCATATCTGAGTTGATGCATCAAATACATTTTTATATAAATAATGTTTAGTTATTTGGCTTATATTAATTACATGTATGCTTGAGCTAAAGATAGTTAACTTAGGTTATTTATTTCCACAAAGAGATTTTATGAATCTGAAGCTAAAAGAAAAACCTAGTCCGGCATTTTAGTTTTCCATTGCCTGCTCAAGCAAATACCATGCAATGGGCTGGCTTAAAGTGGGAATTTATTAGTTCACAGTTTTGAAGTTGGGAAAATGTTCAAATTAAGGCATCATAAAGACCAGGTTTTCTCCCTGATACAATGTGGCTTGCTGCCATGGAACTTTAGTCCTGGGCTCCTCTGTCAGATGCATATGGTGGCCTCTCCTGGCCTCTCTCTTTTCTGGTTTCCATTGACCTTCAGTTTCTTGATAACTAAGGCTTTGTTCTATCTGTCTGGGTTTTCTTCTTATAAAGGACAGTAATAACAGGATTAAGATCTACCCTTAGCCATACCTTAACTGAAGAAATCTCATCAAAAGCTCCTACTAAAATGGGTTTACACCCACAGGAATATATTAAGTTTAAGAACATGTGTTTTGCAGGGTACACACAACCCCAAACCACACTGAACTGTCTGGATTCTAAAAAGACATGTTCTTTCAACATGCAAAAGACATTCTTTCAACTACAACATTCCAAAAGCCTTAGCATTTTTCAGAAAAAAATGCTAAGTACAAAGAGTTATTAAAATCTGCTATAAATGTGGTCTGTCCTAGGACACAATTACCCTATGTCATGTACCTGTGAAACCTACAAAACAAGTTATCTGCTTCCAATATACAATGGAGGGACAAGAATAGGAAAGACATTTTCATTCAAATAGAGAGAAATTGAAAGGAAAACAAGGGTCATGGGTCCCATACAATTCTGAAATCCAGCAAAGCAAACTCCATTAGATTTCAAGGTCTGAGATTCATCTATGGATCAATGTATTATCCTCCAGGCCTGATGGGATGGCAGCACCACCTCTTTCAAGTGCTTGCACAGACACCAAGATCTCTTCAAACCCAGGGGTGAAGGTTTGACCCTCTCTAAGCACTGGGGTGGCAGCCAGGCTCTGTGTGAATGCCAGAGCACAGGCCTCACCATCTCTGAGCATTGCAGTGGCAGCACTATTCCTGAACAATGGGACAAAGGACCCCTCTCCAAGCACAAGGGTAGACCTGCCCTTTTTACACACATGGGTAGATCTACTCTCTTGACCAGAGAAAATATCTACTGTCCCCAGAGCATACCTCAACTTCCATGGTTCTGCCCTTGAAGTGATTCTTACTTCAATTTTTCCTTTCTCTGTCCCTTTATGTCCAGGCTGACAGTGGTTCTGTTCATACAGATTTCTCAAAACACTTGCTAGCTTTTCATGTACTTCACGGAGGTCCAAACAATCAGACAAAAGGAATTTCCACAGATCCTTCTTACATAACTATATTTCCAATCCTGACTTCCTTTGAAATTGCTGTCTGGATCTATGTTCAACCATACCCTCACTCGAAGCCCAAATCTCTGGAAGCTCAAGTAAGTCCCTAAAAGAGTCACTTCTGGCCTTAATTCAGAGCACAGTGTCTAAATAAGCTCATAATTTTCCAAACCATCAATTTCTGGTTTCATTTTGCCCAAGAGTTCAGTTCTCAGCTTATTCCTGTCCCATCTCATTTCACCATAAGCTGCAAGGAGATGCAAAGCTGCACCTTCCACATTAGCTTGGAAATCTCATCTAAATATCCAAGTTCATCATTTTCAAGTTCTCCCTTCCATCTGATATCAGAACTCAATTTCTTTAATTTCTTTGCCACTATTAAACAAGGATCACTGTAGCAGTTTGATATGGTTTATGAATTTCAAAAATAGATATGGGATTATGTTTGTAAACTGGTCTGTACCTGGGCATGATTAAATTATGATTAGGGCTTTGATTGGGCCACATGTCAATAGGACATTGAGTCCCTGCTCCCTTGGTGGGTGGGGACTCACTGATAAAACTGCATGGAAGAGCAGAGGAAATAGTTGGAGATTTGATGCTGGAGTTTTGAGCTGGAGCCCGGGAAGTGAACATACAGGAGAAGAACACAGAGAAATAGAGATGGCTCCTACATGGCAGCATAAGCCCTGGAGAAAGAGGCACAGCTGTTAGCCTGATAGTCTACAGCTGACCTTGTGGAAAGAGCACAGCAGGTGAGCCCAGAGAGAAATGGAGCCCCAGGAAGAGAGGAATCCAAGAAGCCTGAACTCTTGGCAGTCGTTGGCAGCCATCTTGCCCCAGCACATGGCAGTAGACTTTGGTGAGGGAAGTAATTTATGATTTATGGCCTGGTAACTGTAAGCTTATCCCAAAATAAATACCCTTTGTAAAAGCCAACAGATTTCTGGTACTTTGCATCACCACCCCTTTTGGATGACTAATACAATCACCTTTCCTCCAGTTTCCAATAACACATTGATCATTTCATTCTGAGGTCTCATTAGAAGTACAGTTAGCATCCACATTTCTACCAAAAATCTCTTCAAAGCATTCTAAGCTTTTTTCTATCACTCACCTCACAATTCTTCCAGCCTCTCCCCGCACACACACACACCCCATTACCCAATTCCAAAGCTATTTCCACAGTTTTGGTATTTTCAATAGCAACACTCCACTCCCAGTACCAAAATCTGTTTTAGTTTCTTAAATTGCTCAAGCAAATTCCATGCAATTGGCTGGCTTAACAGTGGAATTTATTAGCTCATGTTTTTGAGGCTGGGGAAAATTCAAATGAAGGCATCATCAAGGCAATGTTTTCTTCCTGAAGACTGTCACTCTGGGGCTTGGTGCCAATGATCCTTGGTCCTGGAGTTCTCTGTCACCTGGCAATGTGCACAGCCTCTCTCTTTTCTTTCAGGTTCCATTGACCTTCAGCTTCTTGCTTCCTGGAACTGTTTTTTTTCTATCTGTCTGAGTTTCATTCTTCTTATAAAGGACTCCAGTAATAAGATTAAGACCCATCTTGGACCACACCACATCTGAAATAATCTCATCAAAAGATCCTACTTAATATCAGTTCATACCCATAGGAATTGATTAAATTTATGTTTTTCTGAGGGTTCATATAGCTCCAAACCACCATAGGCATATATGATATATTCTTGGTTAAAAAAAAAAAAAATAGTGAAGTCAACCTTTGAGAAATCTATACTTTAATGCAGGTGTTATGTCTTTCTCTACACCAAACATGCAGGCAGCAACAAATAGAAGATGTGAGTCTATTTTTCTTTATTCCTATATTGGACCCTGATGCACAATTCCACATAATGGTTGTCTGAATTATATCTCTGGACACTTACAACCAGACATTACAACTCTCATGTTCCATATCTTTCACTGGGCATGTTATAGAAAGCCATTTGAGTCAAATGATCCTTAGAATTCATAGTCCATTTACTTCCACTGGCTAGTGTAGATTTGATTCTGAAGTATAACAAGACTAATACTCTAATATTTTTCAACCATATTAAAATATCTTATTGCCCTATAGGTTAATTCATTAAAGCAAATTACACCCCTTAAAAATAAAGTCATTAAAAATGGTATGGAATGGAGAAAAATCAAAACAATGCAAGAAGAAAAAATTCTGCAATAAGCATGTTATATAACTATAAAAGTAATGTCCATGGTGTTTTTTTCCATGTCCTCTTAACTAGACCTAGCAGTTAATAAGTGTCCCTATTTTTCACCATATTTAAAATATAAATCTCTGGAACCCAAAATGTGGTATATCTCAGTGTTACTTACTTGCAAATATTTTTCTTCCTTTGCTCAAAATTTTAGGGACTACTGATTTAGAATTTAGTATTCAAATAATAATGCTTTGAGAATATAACATAAGGGTGTTGTAACTAGGGCAGGGTATTTTATATTGGGTGGTATGGTAGGTTGAATTATGTACCCCATTTTAGACATGTTCTTAATCTTGGTTCCCATCTCTATAGGTGTGGGCCCAGTGTAATAGGACATTTTGAAGATGCCATTTTTCAGTTAATATGTAGCCCAATTGAATGAAGGTGGCCCTTAATCTGGATCACTGGGAATCTTCTAAAGAGAAAGCACAAAGAAGAGTCAGAAGCTTGACACAAGAGAACTCAGAACAGAAAGGAGAAGATATTGCCATATGACATGAGGTAAGGACACAAGTTAAGGAACCCTTAGGATCACCAGCAACATGTTGCAGATTAGGTTAGAAAGCATTGCCTTGCTGATACATGAATTTTAGACTACTCCTACCCTCATAACCATGAGACAATAAATTCCCCATTGTTTAGGCCAACCATTGTGTGCTCTTTGTCATAGTAGCCCAGAAAAACTGACAGGTCATTAAAGTGGAAGGTGAATCTGCAGCCTTGATATTGACAGCTTTTCATAACACCAAAATAACATTCCCCCCAAAAAACAGTATGGTGTTGGTTAGAGGGATTGATCCATACTGTCAAGGAGGAATAGGGGTTCTGCTGTTGAATGGAAGCAAGGATTAATATCATTGAAGCTTATAGAATTTATTAGGATACCTGTTATTACTATAAATTTTTGGTGGGAATATTAAAGCAATTTTATATGAGTAGTGTACCTGAAGGCTTTTTTCCTAGGGAAAAAATTTCTGGTAAAAATTTCAGACCAGCTAATGATCTGCACGGAATCAAAGGTAACATAGGATTTGCATTGCTACCTAAATATAATTTGTGGAAAGTTGCAGAAACCAGATCTTTTCATCTACTCATATTTTCTTCTGTTGAATTCTGTGTATGTTTGTGAGTATGTGTGTATGTGTGTTTTAACAAATTTATTTTCTCATTATTCTCTAACTGCTCCTTCTACTTTAGATAGGTGTGCTTGTACTGATTTACTTCACTCATTAGGCTATGTACTGCTGAACATTAAGATAGGACCAGAATAAAATGAAAACATCGAGAAATATCAACACAGGACCTATGGAGCTTGATGTTCAATCTCTTAGAGATTTTGTGTCACTCCCACATTGTAAAAGATAGAGAGTGAATTTTGAGGAATGGTTGTATTAGATTATGTGGGAAAATGATTTTTTGAAGGGTTGTAGCATTATGGAAATAAGTAAGTAGATAGATTTTTGAAATCTAAAAGCAGGAGACAGGGTATAATATTAAATATTGTTTGTTTGCCTGCTCGGCACTCATCCTTCATAGTTAAGGGAAAATTCCAAAGTGAGTGTAATGTTAAAAGGGACAGATATTTTTTCATCATCTTTCATGACAGGGCTTGAGGGCATGATTTCAGTACAGTTTATCAAGTACCCACAAAATGAAACTTTGAATCCTAAGGAAATTTTATGTTTGAAAATTTTCACAATATTTTCAAGTCTGTCTAATAGAACTTATCCTTAATGAAATCTAATCATGACCAATCTTACTTGGACCTCTGTTTGCAAAGGTGCAGGAATGTACATATTTGAGTCTTGATGAATTTTTATTGTAGTTTTCCATGTGGCTTCAGGAAAACTGCTTTTCTTGGAGGTTCTGTTCTCCAGAATAACTAACCTAATAAGGGGTTGATGTACCATATGTATCATTGCAATGCACTTTATTGTTGCATATATTCTGAATCTTTCTTACTTGCAATTTATAAAGCCCCAAAAAACACACATTTGTAAGGCATATTACTTTTCTAATATTGACATGACCAAGTCATTTTCTGGATCACTGTCACCATAGTAAATATCACAAAAAATATTTCTTTCAGAGAAATATTGGGTATATGTTATTCCTCTGCTGTTTGCTAGTGAATGTAGGAATCAATTCTTATTGTTAGCTCCTACTCATATCCTTATCATTTTCAATATTGTTTATAAAATCATGTTCATTTCTTTTAGTTAGAGCAAATAAATATATTAAATCTTATATATTTAACATGGCTGTAAGAAATAAAATATTTTGAGAGATTGGAAATCTTTGAGTACATATATTTATTTTCTTAGCCTTAGTATGTGAGAAGGTTTCTTTTGATGTTTTGTTAAATAGATTGTGATATATATTAAGTTAAAATTGGTATATCTAAAACACATTGCGTTTAGGATCTGTCAATAGAAGTAACAACACATTTTATTTTCCCTGAGAACAGAAAGTATAATATAAAGCTAAAACATATATGTTCTAAGACTTTCTTTGATATTTAGAATTACATTCTTTTTGAATTGAGGCCACGCTAATTTTCAGGATCTTTTGAGAGGTAAACCAAGTAAAGACTATAGAAGTTTCCAAGTCCTTTCTCATAATTCTTTGAATGATTAGGAAAGATAGGCTCAGTGTTATCTAATTTAATTATATATATATGGCTAACACTAAATTTGGGGATAAATTTTTGTATTCTTTTTGCTTTCAAAAGACTTTGGAGTTCTTTCTAATTCTTAAACAAATGACTATTGAGAGCTCTTTCATCACAATGCTTCTGAAAAAATATTGAGAATTCCTCATATAGTTTCCTTAGTGCCTTTACACATATATACATCTTCAAATGCTCCAAGAATAAGTAAGCAAACAGGATAAATATGATTTCCACTCTACATTTGAAGAGACTAAGAATTGGGTTAGGTGGAAATTCTGGAACGATGGAGTAAGGATCTCTATAATTCTGCTCCTCCATAAATAGAGAAAATTTTGGCAAAATTGTCAAGATCAAATTTTTCAGAAGGCTGGAAATTAACCAAAGGCTTGGACCAAAATGAGGAGTTTTATTCAAGAAAACCTACTGAATCTCAGTAAGAACTGCAGGGTTAGTGGTGTTTTAGCTTGGCTTCCTTCTATCACTTTCTTCCCAGCTCAGTGGTAGTCTTGAAAACCAGCAGTCTCACAATAGTTCTGCAAATCTGTGCAATTTGATTGGATATTTAATTCATTTAGCTTTAGAGTAATTACTGAATGTAAGGATTTACATTAGTCATTTTGAACAAATGAAACAAATATATATATGTGTGTGTGTGTGTGCTTTGTTTCATATATATATATGAAACAACTTATATCTAGAACCAACTAGTTTGAAATGATACCAACTTAAATATCAGATGCAGTATCTGCCTCTATACCTCATCATGCCCCAATTTATTCTGTATTTGTCACACATTGTCTTTTTATATTTTGCATGTTCATAATATAGAAATATGATTATTTCTAATACAATTGTATTCTAAATCATATAAGAAATAAAAAGTGGAATTACATTATAAGAATAAAAAATTAATAGGATATATCTTTACACATGTATTTATCTTACTAGAGTCTTTAATTTTTTTCATACGGTGCCAGGCTACTGTTTACTTTCTTTGCCTTTCAACCCTAAAAATTTCCTTATCATTTTTCATAAGGCAGAGCTCCTGGTGATGAACTCTCTCAGCTTTTGTTTATCTGTGAATGTGTTTAACTCTCCCTCATTTTTGAAGGAAAGTTTTGCCCATTATAGAATTTTTTGCTGGCAATTTTTTTTTCCAGTAATTAATTATGTCATACCATGCCTTCTGGCTTCCATGATTTCTGAGGAAAAATCAGCACTTAATCTTATATAGGATTTTTTTATGTGATGAATCTCTTCTCTCTCACTGCTTTCAGAGCTCTCTTTTCCTCTGGCATTTAACAAGTGTGGAAGTGAGGACTGGACTTGTAAATTAGTCCCATCGCTCTCCTGTTTTTAGGAGTTTTTCCCCCAGTTCAGCATTCATTGAGTTGTTTCCTAATTTTATTTGTCTTCCAGAGTTTTGAGAGAGTTGATCCTGCCTTTTTATTTTTCTGTTTCTAAGGATAAGTGTTTGCTATCTTGATGATGTCATCTCTTACAACTCCCTGACTTGTCAGTTTTTTTAATTTAATCTTCTTTAGCATTCTTACGGTCATATAGAAGTTTCAGTGACAGTATGTCTGTCATTATCCTGTATAAGTTTTGGGTGGTTAATTTCAAAACACTTTACCCTATAATACAGACATAGCATTTTAATTACTTGACACATTTGAATTTGTAACACAAAAGGAAATCTGATAATGTAGCTGTTATAGGAAATTGTTTTATCATTACATATGAAGAAAACTGAGGAAAAGAGAAAAAAAAATTACTGTTTTTGGTTTATAGACTTCATTGTCTTGAAAATTAATTATACTTGCAAAAATAATGTATCAGCCAGAAACTTATACACATGTAATTTCATGTCATCTTGATCATTGGCAAAAATAATTTATTTTAAAATTCTGAAACCTGGTTTTAAAAACATAAAGAAACATTGCAAAACTTATGAACTAACACATTTTCCTATACCAGGTTTTTTTAAAAAAAATTATTGAAGTATATCACTCATACATGAACATACATAAACAATAAGTGTATGGCAATAGTTGTGAACTTACAAAACAAACATACATAACATCACACAGGGCTCTCATACCTCACCCTACCACCAATACCTTGCATTGTTGTGAAACACTTTTAATTATTGATTAAAGAGCATCCTCAAAATATTACTACTAAAAATATATATATATTACTACTAAACAAAGAATTTTCCCCCAACCACCCTAATATTATTATTATTTTTTATATCATTTATACATGAACATACATAATAAGTGTATAGTAAAAGTTGTGAACTTACTAAGCAAACATTCATAACATCAAACAGGGGTCCCATACAACAACCCTCCACCAACACTTTGCATTGTCATGAGACATTTGTTACAAATTATGAAAGAATATTGTCAAAATCTTACTACTAATTATAGTCCTTATCTTACATTTGGTGTATTTTTCCCCCAATCCACCCTATTATTATTTTTTAAAATATTTTTATGACAGAAGTTGTAAACTTACAAAACAATCATGCACATGTGCAGAATTCCCAAACAACAGCCCTCTACCAACACACCACACCGTGGTGAAATATTTTTTACAAATTATGAGATAAGAGTATCTGATTATTACCAGGTCCATAGTGTACATTTGGCACACATTTTCCATACTCCCCCATTATCAACACAGTACATCTTTGGCATAGATGAAACAATGTTACATTATTACTGTCAACCACAGTCCATAGGTCACTCCAGTTGTATTTTCCCCATGCTTCTCCACATTCCACCACCCTGCAATAGTGACGTACATCTGCTCTAGTTCACAAAGGACACTCTTGCATCTGTACCATCAGCCACAATTCTCATCCACCTCTGGGTTTCCTGTGCTATTCAGTCCCTAGTTTATTCTCTAGCTTTCTGTCAATTGGCATTTACATCCCTAGACTACCATTTTCAGCCCCATCCCCATTTATAAACCAGGTGTTACTCACTATAATATGTTAGCATCATCTCTGTACATTTCCATACTTTTACAGTAAAGCTAATTAAAACTTCTACATACATTGAATATCAGTAGTCTATCTCAGGCCTCCTCTTATCTCCTTTAAGAATCCACCATCTACGACCAGGTCTTGAAGATATTTTCCTACATTTTCTTCTAATATCTTTATTATTCTTGTTTTTATATTTAGGTTTTTTATTCATTTTGAGTTAATTTTTGTATATGGTATGAGATAGGGGTCCTCTTTCCTTCTTTTGCTATGGATATCCAGTTTTCTCAGCACCATTTGTTCAATGGATTGTTCTGGTTCATTCAGGCTAGTCAAAATCACTTGACCATAGATGTGAGGTTCTGTTTCTGAACCATCAATTCATTTCCATTGATCTATGTGTCTGTATTTATGCCAGTACTATGCTGTTTTTACCATTGTAGTGATGTAATACGACTTAAAGTCTGGGAACAAAAGTCCTCCAACTTTGCTTTTCCTTTTTAAGATATTTCTGGCTATTCAGAACCCCTTACCCTACCAAATAAATTTGATAACCATGTTTTCCATTTAATATAAAAATGCTGGTGGAATTTTTATCGGTATTGCATTGAATCTGAATATCAATTTGAGTAGAATTGACAACTTAATGATATTTAGTCTCCCAATCCATGAGCATGGAATATTCTTCCAATTATTTAGGTATTTTTTTAAATTTCTTTTAACAATGAGTTGTAATTTTCTGAATACAAGTGCTTTACATTGTTGGTTAAGTTTATTCCTGAATATTTGTCATTTATTTCCCTGAGACCTTATTCAA